>JABUQX010129781.1:0-27214 GCA_015478945.1 Trachelipus rathkii
TTATACAATACTTATATTGTTTTAGAAAGAATCCTTAAATCAATTAAAATTTAGGTTTATTCTGTATTATACAAAATTTTAGACAATTATTATTCACTTTTATCAAAGAGCATACTCTGACATATTAGACAAAGAATTTTTTATTATGAGTGGAAATTGTCCAATCATTGGTAGGAAATATTTGGTTTTTTATTTATACTTTGTTTGTAGTGCATTAGGCAGAAATTAATTTTGTTATTGTGTATCATTCATGTTACTTCACGCCAGTAGCACGTCGTAAACTGTCAATGTGGGCCATAAACAATTGATCTGAGCAGAGAAGTGCCTCGTGTATATGTTCTTTTGTTGGTGTCAGGTATCGTCTTCTAATGTGTGTCTATGTTGTTAATTTAGTATTTGTGGATTATTGAGCGTGAATTTGATATGGTGAGTGAGGGCTGAATTTTCTTGGTGTGTTACTAGGTCGTGTTTAATATTGTTGTTTATCTGCACGGACAAGTTATTGTTTCCCCTAAATTATTGAGTTAAAATTGTAGCAAGGTATTTTGTATAGGACTATAGGGGTTTTGACTGTGATTAAATGGGGGGTTTTGAAGTACTTTTTTTGATTAGAGATATTGTTTGAAGAGAATCAATTGTATGTGTTAGTGGTATTGAACGTTTTTTTTTAATGCTGCATTGTGTAATTGTTAGGTATAGGTTATTGTGTTTTGTGATTACGTTTGCCCAAACGATGAGTTATTTTTGCTATTATTTTTACTTTGCATTTATTATAGCATTGTGTATTCATATATTGGGGTTATATTTAGGTTTTTGGAAGGTGTTTTTGATCAGATCCGTTTCCTTTTTTTTAAAGTGGGTGGGAGAGCAAATTTTGAAGGCACCGTTAAATATAATTAAGCGGGAAAGTCGTGGCTTGTTTTGTGTTTTAATTGTACTAGTATTAGCGGAGTATCCAATGAATGCTATGGGGGTGGGAAGTGGGTTTTCTATATACGGTGAAATCAAGTGTATGAGACTGCCAACTTAGTAATTGGAGTGTGTTCTAAAGGGAATAGGTGTTGTGGGAGGAGGTTTCCATTGTAATTGTATATCTCGTGTGTATGGTGTTTCGGAAACTTTAGAATGATTTTTATGAGGGTGGTTGTGTTGGGACGGCAGCGAATATGTCGTCAACATATATCTGAGCCAAACAAAACCTGTGAGAAGTGTGTGGGGGTAGAATGTAGTAGAGTTCGAGAAGTTCCATGTATAATGTTAACTGAGCATGGGGACAGGGCGGGAGCCCATGCTTCAGTTCCGTGTGTTTGTTCTGTAAAAAGTTTGGTCAACATTGAAAGTAGTTTGTGTGTACCGGTGAGTAAGAGAGTTTGTTATAGGATGGGAAACGGATGTGAAAGAATTATTGTTGTCGGATATGTATTTAGATTTAAGAGTTTCAAGAAGATGTGCGGACTGGACGAAGTGAATAGTAGAGATAACGTCATACGCTGACAAAGTGTGAGTTTTAGTGTTTAAGGCGAAGAAGGTTTTGTTGATGAAAATCTTCTGGTATATTTTAAGATGGGAGTTAGAAATAGTGCCAAGTAAAGGTTTAAGTTGTGTAAATGCTGTATGTGAGAGTTTATATGTATTGCTGTTTATATTGGAATGATGGGACGTAAAGGTATGTTTGTTTGTGGTGTTTTGGACGTACTCTTTTATGCCTGTAGAATTGTTTATACTGAGTTGGTCATGTAGGCTTTGAGTTTGGTTTGCAAGGGGTCTTTCATCTTTTGAGTATATGTGTTAACGTGTCGATTAAAAAGCAGTATTTGAGAAGTGGGTAGATGAGGATTTTCTTGTGAGTATTTGCGGTACGTGTCGGTATGTATTTTAATAAAGTGTGACCCATTTTTGTATTGGTAGTTACTTGTGTGATTCATGTTTAACCTATTATTTATTACCTAATCTGCTCTGGAGATTACGATTTGTGTATTGTTTTTATTTTTTTATATAGTTATTTCCGTATGCGTTGTAGAACTTCAGTAGATGTGTGGAAATTTGTGGGTGCACGGTATTCTTAGTACTGCGATGGTGCCGTAAAAAGGATCCTAGTAGAATCATCTCTTGTTGCAGTCGGCGGTTCCTCTCTCTTTTTCTTTTCCAGTTTTTCACGAGAGATTTTCGTCAATGATATTTGGGTATTTGAGGTGCTCCGTTTGGCTTTTTTTAAAGCTATGTTATGATGATTTTCTCCGAGAGTAGCCTATATATCCTGATTTATATTTAACAGTAAATACGAAGGTATGACGATGTTAAGGCTTTAAATATTTTGCCGTTTACGACTATACTTGCGCAGTGCTATGTTGCGGAGGTTATGATGTAGTAATATAGGTTAAAAGTTTAGAGATAATTCAATACTTCTGTTTGCTTTGATTGAAGGAAGGCAATGTTTTCTTTTATATATTGACTCATATTTCACTCAGTGTAACAAAGTATACTCTCACACGGTCTGCGTTTGTGCGATAAACTGAGGAGGTTATAAATTCCCAATAGACTTATGAATGTGTATGAGTAGCACATTTTGAAGGAATAGTTATTTATCATCTTGATTCTTACAGGTTTTGTTTTTAATATTATTGCTTATTCAATACTGTATGAATCTTATTGCAGTAAAGGCGAATTATTTGAAGAGGGTTTTCTAACTTGTAAAGTACTTTAGTGTTTTTCATCGAATTTTGGAGGAGACGGTAGGTTATCTAATCCTTCTGGTTCAAACATTTGATGCAAACACAATAATTGATTGGTTTTTTACTAACTTATCTATGTTTAATGTTACTTATTAAGTAAGCAGCCTCCGTTTGAAGAGGAGCAATGATAATAATAATAATTGGAAGCTTACATACCGAAGCCAAACATATATATTAACTCCAAAGCCGTATACCAGTATCATACATTACGTATTATTTTAATGTAACTATTGTGCTTCTGCGCTCTATAGTATCATATGTTATGTTGGTTTTATATATACTACACATTGGGTTGCTTTTCATAGCTGATTATTATTTTTTATATCACTATTTTGATTTTATGTTAATCACTCTCCTTAAATCATCATTATTATAAATTTACAAAGCTTAATAGGTCCTTTCATAAAGTCTCTAGATTACAAAATCATTTCAGATGCACATTATTGTCCTTCTTTCAAGGCAGAAATCATTCAACAATAAGAGACACCCAACAGAAATTTTTTAATATATTCAAACTTATGAGATTATATTCACATCGTATGGTTGGTTTTCTTATTAGCCTCCTCTTGTAGTAAGTGACATTTTTGCATGACAATGCAATTTTGTATTGTGTCTAATCTTGTAATTCTATGTAATGCACCTTACTAACAAAAAAGCTAATAGAACAACCCAACCTACCATGACTGAAGAATATAATCCATTTAATAATAAAAAAAATTCTTGGTCTCATTGTTATTACTTGAAAAAGGACAAAATTTTTTTTTTTTTCTGATCTTTTTTGTGGGTTGGGGGTTTAATTCTTTTTTCTTATTTATGCTTATTTATTTTTTGTTGATTGGTCATTAGATCTGATACCATTTGTGTAATTTAAATGTTTTTTAATTTTTATCGCTAACATCACCTCATCATTCCTTTGTCCTTGCAAGTTAAAATACCTTTTTAATGAAACAAGCAAGCTCGCCTGTAGTGGAACAACCAAACATTCATTTATTTAATAATCTAGAGAGCAATTACATGTCAATATATGAATGTAGATATTATTACATCACTATTGGAACAGAGAAAACGTTTGCCAATGCAATCTCAAACTACTATCATCCATACCGCTCTCATGTAATTCGATATCAACGATCTCTAACGTGACTCAGCGCGCCCCACTCAATTATTGAGACATACTAGTTATAAAAACACATCCACATCCATGCAGAGTTGTTCACTAAATGTTTGCCAGAGAAAGCTGTGATATCACTCGCACCCACGATATATACAGCATATGGAAATACATAACGCTCTATCTACAAGTAGAAGACTTCAGAAAGCTCGCACTGATACTCCGTATATGCATGTAGTCATACGAGTCAATATAATATAGATAGCGTAATTAAAAATAGATAACAAGCCATGATTGATTCATGTCGCTATCCTCTCCAATATATAAAGGGCTCGCCAAACTTTCAGTTTTTTATCATCACATTCTATAATATTTCTTCGGGTTTAACATACCTATTACCGCAACGCAGCCGTTGAAGTAACTTGGACACTGTGGAATGAAAGCACATATGTGATAGGAAAAAAACTGTCGTCAGTCAACAAGCAGCAAGCACTTTGAAATTCCATAATTAATAACTCGCTATTTAACATCACAAAGCGTTTGCAAATGCCTCGCCAATCGAAGACGGTTACAATTTAACTCTAACTATCCACATATAATTAAACGCCGCACGAAGCAGATTTATTAGGTTAGCGGTCTAACTATTAGCTTTAAAAAACAGGAGACCGCAATCCCCAAAATTCACATACAGATTTGGATAACGGAAAAGAAGAGGAAGAACCCCGAATTGCAACACAGATGTTCTCACTGGAATCCTTTTTACGGCCATCGTAGCTGATACCACCTATCAACAGCAACAATTTTCTCTGAAGTTCTACAACGCCATTGGTATAGCTCTTCAAAAAATGTACAAAGACACATTCGTAATACTCCAGAGCCAGAATAAAGGGTAATAAATTAGTCTATCATAGAACATCACATACTAAGAGCTACCTAAGATCCAGAGCAAATGAATGCCTATCAGTTACTTCATATTAAATACCCCACTGCGAGATCAGAGATCGCCGCAAAACAAATACCTCAATTCAAGCTACTCCTCTCAAAACTACCTACTGTGGTACCTTTGATAAGCGAGGCGCAGGAATCATTGTACATAAAAATACTTCGAACTCACATACATCTCTTCGTATATATCTTTTCGCAATCTAATTTACGGAGTACATAAACAACAAAGCAAAAGACATACTTATCAGACGTCCATTCATTTGTTCCACAATTATACAAGTACATATCAGAGTCATAACCTCCTCACAATGGCTATCTACACAACTTAACCTTAATCACTTTGGCCCTAGTCGTCTACACTCCTTTCCCATCTTAAAAAATACAGAAATTTCATCAACAAACCTCCTTACCCCTTTAACACTAAAACTCAACACTTTGTCAGACTATCACGATATTCTCTCGATACCTTTAGTCCCAGTCCACAATTTTCTTCACACTCTATACACTGATATCGAAACAATATCAATTACACTTCGAGTCCGCGTTTCCCATCTCGTAAAACAAATACTAATAGTCTTCAATATTACAAAACAATAATAACTTTGTTTGGACAGCAATATGAAACCACAAAACATACACAATCTTACAAACACGCAAACACACACGACTGAGCATGGCAGCTCGCTCTCCAATCCAGTCACAACGATGATACAGATTAACACATATATCAGTATACATATCTCCGAAACAACTTATACTAAATATATCGTAGGGGATAACACTGTACAGCAGAGATTATATCTACCACAAGAACGCTGACCCACTCCCCCAGAACACACTTCTTAAACGAGGTATGATGTTTGGGCTTGAGCTTAATGTGACACATATTCGCTGACCGTCTCCAAACACAACCACCCCCTACACAAACATTTAAATGTTCCTTAAAACATCCATAAACAGCAAAAGATATAAACGCTAATTTACATATTATGGGAAAACCTCCTCTTAAGAGACAAAGAGAAACAGTAGGTTCTATGTCCACTTGATATAGACACACTCATTACTAACGAAAGACAAACACAATCCGCTTAATATCACCAGGTAAATAATAATGACAAACTCCACATACCAACTTACTCATAATATATCTTCATTAGCATCAGATAGGGACGTCACTGAAACGCCACATATGACGAAACATAAGCTCACCACAACTATTACCTGAAAAAACAAGTCATTAAATAATATTATGTGCTATTCACAATAAAATTGTTGCTCTCCACCACAACCACTGTAAAAAATAAGAATCGAGGATACTAGAATTCTATAAAACACTATAAAGAAAGAAATGAAGAAGAAAAAACAATTTTTGAAAGAATTATTATTATTATTAGATTCTGCATTGCATATAATGTACACGAATAAACACACTCAATTGAAATCTGTATATTAATCATCAGAACAACAGAGAAAAAAAAATAAACCAACTCTTTCTTATATCTACATAACTACCAGGCGAACGCCTTATGACTGTCCTTACACACTTAATAAGTTGTGTGGCATTAACCACTATCCCACGCGAGCTGTAACTTATACAAATTATCCTATGTAACAGTAAGGTGTGTCATAAAGTCGTCATTAGTAGTACTCCACACACATACATGATCCCTTCAAAATATTCTATCAAAAAGAGTGACTAGATCCTGCACCATATAATAATCGATGCTACAAAAAATCCCCGCCAGATGTGCCTATGAAGAAGACCATAGTCTCATACACGATTGTAAACGAATATTCTATTATGTGAGTGATTATCTTTGTGACATATTGGAGTCCGATGACAGAAATAAAACAACAACAATAAAACACGAACCTATTTGTATATGTAATACACGTACATCCAAGTACACAAATCAGTCTCACCATACTTACTACCCAACAGATTCACGGCAAGAAATCCAATACAATAAAAATACAAAATATATAGAACAATAAATCACGATATATAGGAGAAGGAGAAATTTACCAGATGTCCTTTCTCTGTCTCGTATATCCAACTCTATTCACCATATTCATCACTAGTACACACCGTCGCTCATGTGAGAGTTAGGACTAATTATGTAGACACAACAATACAAAAATCGGACTAAATAGTGCAAATGCCCATCGTACTCTAACACAACAAGCTTTAGACACAAGGGGAGTTCTCTGTTATGTAGAGTTTAAATCCATATTAATTCAATTAATAATAGAAGTATTCTTCATATGGGTCATAGTGCTATATAATTATAGCTTTGTTGTTAGACGTGCCTATCTGTACAAGGCTGAGTCGACAAAAATTGTGTCAGAAATACATGAGATACTATCTAAAGACAATGATATAATAGTTCTTAGTCTTCTACAGAAAGGTATGTAATGCTCTGTGTAGCATTTGTTAATGTAGGTCAGTGAAATGTGGAGGGCAGCTTCTAGAACGCCACAGTACTAGCGAGTAGCAAATAGACCGAACATGCTCACGAGCTTTGAGCTTACGAGCTCGAGTTAAATTACGCGAGCCATTAGTAGCGAGGTGAGATTATAATCTGGTGGTATTATACGATTGGATAGAATATCTCGAGTAGTATATTGCTCATGGAAACTTCTTCTATATAAATATAATCTATTAGCGAAATTCTAAACGAGTCGAAATAAGATTAGTCACTATATGTTGTACTAAAATGCAACTCGAATATTGTTCATTTTAACCACTATATATGTGTTCTTTGCAGAAAACCTAGTCACCGATTAAGCGGGATATGTAGTGTCGTGCAACTTCCAGGATCCCGTTGCTATTCAGCAGATAGTTAAGGACATGCCTAAATTAAATGAACAGGAGCACGGAGTAGCTTCAAAAAGTAGCCTCGTTTTTATCATAACAATTTAACATATCTTTTCGCGCTCTCTTAATACTTTCCCAACGTCAGACCGCTGAGATTCCTTGGACATCCTGGTGAATTGAAGCACATGTAGTATAAGAAACTAGCTCTGCCTCACAAAGTCAAAAGAATTGATATCTCATTTAACAACATGCATTTCTCCACAAGACTCATAGACCTACGCCGATAATATATAATGAACTTATAACACACTAAGGAAGTGAAGTAAATATGTTACAGTGTCACGAGTATAACATACTTGTTAAAAGACAGCGAAGGACCCACATCCCCAAATTCTTAATTAATCAAGATTTGGATACACTGGAAAGAAGAGCATAGAGTACCAGCGGATATAGCCACAACAGTGATCTCAACACTGGACCATAATTCTCGGGTTTATGTACGCATCTCACAGCAGCTGAATACCCTTCAGCCGCCACAATTTCTCTGAAGTTCATAAACGACATTGATATGCTAAAGATATTCATTATTGGTCGTAATGGTCCAGAAGATACAGGTACATAAATATAGTTTGCATGGTTAAACAGCACAAGAACTACCATTACAATATTGTCTACATGAACTTTATTAAATTTAACCAGACAGACACTAATACGACAAATAGCCAGAAGAAATCACTCATAATTCTACTATTCTGCAAACACTTTTAAGCTACTACACTTAATAATAATCATTATCAAAACTTGAACTCCCTATGCAAATTGTACTCATATAGCATACATTGACAAACATTATCATAATTTCTCGCGAGTTACCAAAAACCACAAAGTGAAACATATTTCCTTTTACGATACCATCATTTCAATGTATATACGATGGCATTATTCAATATAAATCCTTCACTCTCAATGGCTATCTATCACCAACTATAAACCTATTACTTTGGCACTCATCTGTACATATATCCCATCCTTATAAATACAAAGCGACATCCTTCAATCAACAAAAACACTCTTCCCTTACACACCCTATACTCACACCTTATTGAGCAGCAGTGACGTGCTTATCATTACTACCTATTCACTATATGCCTACCATAACGATCTCACCAATTATATGCCTGTCTATGGTAGAACATCGTCTTATACTTAAATAATTCATACTACCGATGACAACATACATGATCATACTCTACTTTCATATACTCATCTACGTTATTTATTGACCCACCTAAAAATACAGTATTCATTTATCATTAATATATATACACACATACTTTAATACCCATACTTATAATGACCTCACATCTTAAACTTTTATCCAAAATTTCTGATATTCCCACAATCACATCTCATATTATACTAACTACCATAATACATCCCACTCCTACTACTATTGAACCCGGCAACCTCATATTTATATATATAGAGCTACTGGGCCCGCTACACCCAATTAGGTGAACTCGATAATATATACCTTATCATATCTATAACTTCTCTTTAACTCTATATAATAATCAAACATTTATACACATCGTATAACTTTTCTATCTGATCAACCACATAACTAATTGATCATTCTATTCCTACCCTACATATATACTTATATATATACGATAGTATATATATCTACTTACTACTTTTTATATTACGAACCTAGGTACTTTATTCGATTTTATATGCGCTTCAGATTATCATTGTAGTAACTGACAGACACTTATATCCTCGCTAGTCCCCGTACTTCCAAATAGCATACATCAACTATCTACTTAAACGTTAGGCGCACAACTTTCTAAATAATTTTTAGCCAAATCTGGAGCCATTGAATTTTAATTCGCTTTGTCAGATGCGTAACCTTCTCCAACAAACTTATTTACGTACCATTATAGACATATACATACTCATACCTTACTTCAGATATGACGACATCAACAACTACTAACATAACCCACCCATCAATTCACCGTTTAATAGAAAACCCTATCTTCCTAATACCATACCACAATTAACTTTATTTAGAGTATTTAAGAAATATAATTATGATTATAAATATAATTTTTTATATTTTATCAATTTATATTATATAATAGATATATTATTAATACTTACTTCCGCAACCATTATTACAAAAAAAGCACAAATACAAGTCTCATACCTTATTTAATATTATTTACATCGTAGTCTTATTAATATATCCGTGTCCCTCCTCCAAATACATAATTCCTGCTTCCGTCGGTGCTAGCGCAATTTTGAGGAAATTTATAAAAGAGTGAATGGAGGCATCATCAGTGATATACAAGAACCTAATTCAAAAACATCTTTTCTCCAAAATATTACTAATACAAATATATTCCAGCCTAATTGAAGGATGATCTACAAATAATTAGACCCACATACTTAAGGTTACAAAAAGTTGCACAAAGAGATAACAAATTATTACACTCAACAATTAAATACAGAGTACCCCGTGCCATACAACGCGAACACACACTGAGGCGATTCTGGTGTAATAAAAACTATTCTACCCTAATAAACCTAACCTGTCCTGACCTAACGTATAAAATTTATTTTTGTTTTAAGATTAATACAATTCTATATCTATATATATATAACAACATACAAAAATATTCTTGGACAAATTCTTTTCTAAATTAACACAAATGTATACAAAATAAAGTACTTAAAATATGGAATAACGAACCGTTATTTCCTTAACACCACAATTGCAAAGTAAAGAAAAATATTATATTGAGAATACACCATGTTCAATGTATATTATCGATGAATCTACATAGAAACCGATCTTAAAAATAATATTAACAAACAAATTAATTGAGTAATCAAGTATTTAATTATTATTATTATTAGTATACTTATTACATGTAATACATATATTCATATGGAGAAAAAACAATTAGCACTTTGTGTACGCAGTAACAAACAACATTCCATTCATAAACTACGCCCTTAATTAGACCCAACCACACTCGAAATACTTAAATACTCATCACTCAACAACAATACAAGATATATTTTATCAACATAGACCCTTCACTGTTACTCAGCAACTAACATTATGATTCACGATACATCATCATATACACATAATTAATACAAATTAACAACATGACACACCATTAGAAACCATCTTGACCCTACCCAACACAAACGAAAAAACTGTATGAGCACCTGGCTGCATTCTCATTTCATTCTTTCCCAATTGGCAAATAACTGCAGCTCTCCAGCGGATTAGACTACCGATAACGACACATGACAGACTCAAACTTATCATGCCACACACTGTCCTTCCCGCACTTACTGACACCAAGTCTTAACTAGACACAACGCCATAACCAAGCAAGTTGCAGAATATAATCCATCGAAATAATAAGAAAATTCTTTGGGTCTCATTGTTAATATTTGCTTGAAATAACGGACAAACATCTGTCGACATATCTGTATCCAGCTAATCTTCCTAAAATGTTTTAATTCATTAAGTGTTTTAAATGTAGTGTTTGTATTTTCCTTCTATATAATGCAACCCAGAAGGCTCATCATCACCAACATATATATATACATACTTTCATATATATAATATATATATATATCTATATATATACATATATATTATACTATCATATACATACATATATAATACATATATATACTATACAAACTAATTATATATATGTATACTCTATATATTTACTTATTATATATTATATATATATAGTATATATATATATATATATATATATAAATATAATATATTATATATATTATATAACTATATATATATATATATATATATATATATAAAAACAGTATAAGTATATATATATAATAGATCTTGCAAGAACACATTTCCTTGACAGTGGATAAACACCAGCGCTATATTCCTGCACAAAGATGGAGATAAACATTTTCCTTCTTAACCTTCTCCGAAGCAAGGAATGTTACCTCATTAGATCACATTGTTTTAGTTTCTTGAAATGAATTTATAAAAAGAATAATAAGATTGGATTCTCGATTGTATCTTTTCTATACTGGATGAACGTATTTATTGACCTGAGATTTATTAATGGACTTAAATACGGTGATTTATTCTAAAAAAGGTATAAATCGCAGAGAATTTAAGTACCATAAAATAATAGGCTAACACTAGTTTATTGCCATTTTTCAACGCCGCATTTTACATACAGTAAACACAATAGATGTGTCAAGTTTGAAAATATATGATGGAACCTGGAATTTAGACGGCTACATAGATATATTCGAGGAATGCACACAAAAGGATAACTCTTAAGATATTAGTGACTAAAACGTATGCTTCTCTATTCTACCAAACATGTTTTACCAGAGAGAGGTCATTTTCGTATTGTAAGGGCCGCGGGTGTATGGTTG
Source organism: Trachelipus rathkii (assembly GCA_015478945.1). Taxonomy (NCBI): domain Eukaryota; kingdom Metazoa; phylum Arthropoda; class Malacostraca; order Isopoda; family Trachelipodidae; genus Trachelipus; species Trachelipus rathkii. The sequence continues at coordinate 12,068 of JABUQX010129781.1, forward strand.
TTTCTCGTAAATGGATTGTCAATAGATCTAGATAAAAAATTTTATTATATTAATTAAATAAGAGCAAAGAATTTACCTCAAATGCGTATCTTAATTCCATATAAAAAAACAGCCCTTTTCGGAGAGATATGTTTTAGTCTAGCCAATATAATTACGAAATTCGAGCGAGATCCCGTTATTTTCTAAATTACACATCATGTGTATAATGTGTATAATAGATTTTAAAAATACCTGTTATAGTTAGCAGGAGAACTGTATTTTGTTATTTTTATACCTGTATAACACTGGCTAAAGTGTGTAAAAACAGTAATTCAATGAAATAAACGTGGCATGCTTGGTGAAGGGGTGCTAGGGCTGAACCTACTGATTACTGATATTGCTTTAAGGTAGTAAAATATATGTTTTTTAATAAAATCATAAATTTTAGTAAAGTATTTAAAACTTGATATTATAAAATTTATAAACAAAAAGTATTAACAGTTAATAAATTCTTTGTTCAAGATAATGATTGATTATTATAGAAGTTTAAGAAACTTGAAAATACATTTAGGTTATATTTGAATGAGTAATATAAATGTACTGGTTTAATAAAACATAAAATGTTTTAATAAATTTAATACGTTAATCAATCTGTGTGTGTAAGTAAATCTGTGGAGTGTAAGTAAATCTGTGTGTGTGTGTGCTGTGTGTGTATACGTGTAAATGTAAGTAAAATCTGTGTGTGAGTATAAGTGTAAATGTAGTGTCTATGGCTAAATGTAAGTGTCATAGTGAATGTGTGTATAAGTGTCATAGTGAATGGTGTATAAGTGTCTATGGTAAAATGTAATGTCATAGTGAATGTGTGTATATCTGTAAGTGAATGTGTGTATAATGTCATAGTGAATGTGTGTATAAGTGGTATAGTGCAATGTTCGATGTATCAGTTGCTTCTATATGTGAAATGTGTGTTGAGAAATAATATAATAAGAGGCAGAAAGTTAATAACACTAAGATATTAATAATATAAAATAAATAAAAATTAAAATTTAAAATAAATAAAACTAAATAAAATAATAAAATAAATAAAAATACAATAATATAACTTAATAGAAAATAGAAGTATTAAAAAATAAAAAACATAATGTAACTCAAAATATATAGTTAACATGGAAAAACAGAATGGAGTTAAAACGCAGTAAAAGCAAGAAAGTTAAATGAGCAGAGATATAAGTAGAACGTTAACAGCAGTAAGCAGTAAACAAAAGCATCCTAGATTTACCTGTAGGTGTAGCGATATCTGGCATCTGATTGGATTTCATGATTTATTGGTTAATTAGGTAGGTATGTGGGAATTGACGTACAGTGAGTTACAAGCATAAGGCAGAAAGGTTAAAGCAGTAAAGCAGAAAAAGTAAAGAACCAGTAAAGCCACGTATTAAAAAAACATGCATGGTAGATCTGACCCTAATCTTATTGAATATTTATTTTAAATTATTCATGTATAAGGTATGTTAGCTTTGTATATCTATTTAAAAGCATTAAAGTCAGAAAGTTAAAGCCATATAACATGAGTTAAAGCAGGTAAATGCTCATTACACACAAACTGCATACTATTCCCTAGGTGCTCTTTAAGGTACACCTCTATTGATTTAACTTGATTCTGCTTGATAGGATAGTAAGTATAATGTTTTTAAATAAATCTTTTTGTACAATGATAGGTAAAATACAAGGTTGCTATACATCAGTATCACTCCTGGTTTTTATCTTCTTCTTACATACAATTTTTTAAAAATTATATTCATAAGTATTAAGTATAACTGAAGTACACGAGTCCTTCTGTAATGCCAGATATTAGGTTCGCAAATGAATGTTTAATAAAAAATGTTCAAAACTTGCAAAAATGATTCATACACATAGTAATCATTTGAAAAAGAAATTCTTTGAAAATTATTTAAGTTAAGCAATAATATAAATGTGAATGACTCTGTAAGTCTATTATAATATACTTTTCATTCGTGTGTGATATTGCGCCCTGCGGGCGCACCGCGGCGGCGGATGCGGCGGGCTACGGCGGTCGTCTCTGCGGTGCGGGGTTTTGGTTCGCCTTCAGTCGGGGGGCAAACCGCACGCCTGTTGGTAGCTTAGATCTAGGGGAAGACATTAATAATTAAACCTGTTTTCTTTAATGTAGCCTTTCGGATCGAAAGAGAGATCAGATTGTCCATCCTATACGAGATGATTCTGGATAAGAAAACTTCAAGCACCTGAAATTCATCAAATAAATATATTATGACGGTACTAAAAACAGACGTCAATCCACAGATGAGTATCAGTGAACCCTATTAAAGTTGAGGCCCATAAATTGAGGATTTGCCTGAGGCATCACAGTTGAGGCATCAAGGTGAGGCATCAAAATATCAAGTGCGTGAGTGTAAACGTAAGGTGTGTGTGTGTGGGGTGTGCGTGTAAGTATAGATGAACTATGTAATCGTGTCAATCATGTATATTTTTTGTATGTGTTATTTGTGAATAATTTGTTTTATAGTGTTCTATGTGGTTGTGACACATAATGGTATGTCGTAACTCATTTAAATGTATGCGTCGTAAGATGTTATGTATGCAAAATTTAATTATGTATATTTTTATATGTGATATATCATGGCTATATATATATATAAATTTAATACTTTATAATATAAATTATATATCTTCTATAACTAGGCCTATAGGTGAGAAACAGACTAGCTCCCTAATAGTCGGCCAAAGCATCCCTATGCAGGTTGTACATATAACAACCGATCTCTTCACCCCTTATAAATAATTCAACATGAACTTTCGGGGGGATATTCCTATTATACCTATAGGGCTTCTTTTACGGGCTCTATCAAATCCTATTTTAAAAAGAGGTGTATGGACATAATGAAAAATAGGCTTATAGTAAAAAATCGTGTGGCGACGCTGGTGTACACAGACTTAGCCAAAAAAAAGGAACAAAATTGTCTCGCTGTTGTCATATTTGACCTCTCACATTCCACCAACATTGCAACACCTTGGCACTCCATTGGCACTCATTGCTCTACTCACACTAGTGAGAAGCTATACCCATTTGGCACCTTTATACCTCATCAGAAACTAAAATTCAATAAACTAGATCATAATCCAGAAAGATATACTTCTAACGCGTGGATGGTGGGCATTCAATCACAGCCATCAGTTACGTCGGTCAAGCAATTGACCATGGTATCTGGCAAGGTCAAGGGCGAAATATCATGTCCAAACAAGGTAAGGTAAAGAATCAAAAGGGGCTAAGTCCTAAAGGAAGGACAAAAATTACCGGGGTCAAAATTGACGCATGACGACAAAGGATGGTATGTGGTTTGTACTGATATGAAGTTGTAATGTAAGTGTTATGGAAATGTAAAGTGTTATAGTGAATAAGTTTCATAGTGAATGTGTGTAAAGTTGTAAGTGTTGTGTGTGGTGTGTGTAGTGTAAATGTAGTGTCTAGGGTCCATATCACGTGTCATACGCGCAAAGTTGAGATAAGTAGTCATGTGAATGTGTGTATATGTTAAGGTGTGTGTGTGTGTGTGTGTGTGTGTGTGTAGGTGTTCAAGTAGGGTAGGTCCAACATGCGTCCAAGTTAGGAACGAAATATGTGACAGGTGGGACACGAGTGGCCAAACGTGGCGTGGGCAAATTGACCATGGTATAGGGCAAGGTAAAAGCCGAAATATCATCGGTCAAACAGGTAAAGAATCAAAACGGGCTAAGCCCCTAAGAAGGGAAGCAAAAAATTACCGTGGCCAAAAATGACCATGGTAAATGGGCAAGGTCAAGTCGAAAGTATATGGTCAAACATGAGGTATAAGATAATCAAAAACGGGCTAAGCCTAAAGGGTAGCCAAAATTACCGTGGGCAAAAAATGAACCCATGGTATTGGCAAGTTAAGCCGAAATATCAATGGTCACAAAAAAGGTAAAGACTCAAAAAAACGGGTCTAAGCCTAAGGGTGCCAAATCACAAGGGGCAAAAATGGACTCATGGAAGACAACAGGGTATGTCGACAAAAATTAGGTGGGGTACGTACAAGGATACTTACGCATCAGTTATGGCGAACTCCTTATCGTCGAGGGTTGCAAAAGTTAGGGTGCTATGCCGAAACTAAATTAGGAGTGTCCAACAAAAATTAGGGTTCCTGATAAAGGATTAGGGGTCTCGGAAAATGGGTTCTCAGAAAAAATTGGGGTTCTCAAAAATTGGGTCCAAAAATTTGGGTGCCAAGAAGGTCAATGGGCCGAAAAAGTCGCGTCAAAAAAGGTCAAGGGCAAGGTAAAAATTGGTATATTATATAATCAGATGATGTTTTCAAAACACGTACAGATATCCTTCCTATACTACTCTGCGCTGAGCTCACTCAATGGGCAGCGTAAACATTGTCCATGAACGTGAGCTAACTTGATATTCCCTCTCAGATGTCTATTTCATCTATGAGGAGGGTCACAGTTTCCGGTTAGAAGAACCCTATCTTATATCGTAGTCATCTGGTGTGAATGAAGAACGTAGTAAGAAAATGTGCATTATTCAGTGTTATTTTTCTGAAGATGTTCCTCATCCATGATTTACTTAATGAGACCATAAAAATACCTAGCTGCAATAGACAATTACTGTTTTACAATCAATAGTTGAAATAAGTCATTGTAATGATAGTGGTCGCTAAAATCTAAAGCACTTTTATTAGAGTAGTTATTTTTCCCAAAGAGATGTAAAGTTATAATTTTCCTATATGTGAATTAACTAACCGTATGAATAGGTGTGTGTTAAATTAATATTAATTCAATTCTTGGCCCTGTACGGCAATAAAGGATGTATAAGGATCATAATTCACAATACGGACATTGTGTGTAAAATCCATATTAGAAAGAAGCATTCGCTCATAATACAACATGATGGATTTTAATATTAATTTAACAATATAGTATGATATAAAGACCTTTCTAAGATGTTAATATAAGAAGAACATTATTATAAGAAAAAGAGGAAGAATAGTGTTAATGATTATGTTTTGAGCAATCTGATTGTACAATCTACACGCTTGCATAACTTTCCCTAGGAAATGTGTTTATAACAATATAAGAAGAAGCTCCTGATATGATCTGCGTAGAAGAAAGAAAGGGTTTCCAAAGTTGTGTTTCTGATCATCAGGGGGGTATGTCTGTGTGGATTTTTCGCCCAAATTTATTGTGAGAAGATTACGCATTGCTCTAAAAATTAGAAGAGGAATGGGAATATATAGTCTAAAAAAAACTATAGGAACAGTTGCATATCTAATTTAGTTTAAGAGTATTTGTCGTGGCAGTAGTCTTAAACTCTCGTAGATATTAAAAAAGAACGTATTGCTGAGTTGTTTAGACAAGATGTTTGGATTGATGTAAGCGATAATAATCGTAAAAATGACAGTAAGGTGAGAGACGAAAGAATATTTAGGACTAAAGAAAAGCGCCAAGGATAAAAACTCTAAAGAAAAATGCTTGAGTAATGTTATAATATATCTTCTGAGGTGTGGATGTTTCGTGCACGTCTGTATGTGTATCATGGATTCCTATTAGAAGAGTAAAAGAAGTTTTTTCTTGTATATATATATTGTAGAGTTTTAAATACTACATAATGACTTTCATTCAATCTTTTATTCACAATATAACGTGTACCTAGAAGCTAATAACATGCAAAAGATAGATGGAAATTCTTCACTTTGCTCAACAACCAGAACTGAGTTGGAAGTGATTGCGCAGCTCCTTACAGGCCACTCGACGCCTAGCACGGCAAAAATTCACTTCTGCTGAACACGAAACGCGAGTGCTCATTTTTTTCTAATAACAATGTGAGTTTAATCCCTCTCATTCAAATTACCAACGACCTAACCAGTTTATTATATTTGTCTTTTTACAAAATCGTCCATGAGTTCAAAAATTCAGACATGTTGAGAGACACAATATACACACACATACATTATTGGATGGGTTTAATAATGATAATTTTATATGTAATAACGGAACATGTCGTAGACCTCTGAAGCAACAAGAGATTTTCACCTAGATGGTCTGAACCCAATAAGTGTAATAAGAATACGGAAGGTCTCAAACTCTGTATACCTTGTTATAACCAAATGAAGTCTATCTCACTGCGAAACTGTACTAGGTTCGGTGCGTCTGTGGCCCAATATAGCCTTATAGCCAACGCAGGAAGTTTCCAACTAGGACGCATGTTTAAATTTTATCAACAGCAAGTTGTTTTTAAACGAAAATAACCTTAATAACCTTAATCTCTGCTCTCCAAATCATGTTTTATTAGATATCAAACAGTACGAGGTCTGCTAATTCATAATTAAAGCAATTTATATTACAGTTTTGTATGTTCTGTTTTTTTTTTTTTTGTGTTCATAAAAGAATTCAAACTACTACAAAATATTAGAATTTTTCCGAATGAGAACGATTTAAAAATAAATGGTGAAAAATAATGAAATTCTCCCGTCCCCATCCACTTAGTGATGGCGCGGAAAATCATAAAGCCGCCTCTTGAACAATTGACACGTTAATTTTTCAAAACTTGTTAAGACATAACTATAAATCTTTAAACGTAGTTTTAAGTATATTTTTTTACAAGAATTCATAATACAAAAGTTTGTATTCTTTTTTTTACATTTTTCTCCTCCTCTATAGCGATCCGTCTTACTAAGTTATTGTTTTTCAAACATAACTCGCTTAGATTTAGCTACACTTAATGCATTTTAAAAAATATGCTCTTTAACTAGAAGAATGTTTAGACAGAGCCTCGCCTTCATAAACCAAAATAACCTCATCGCTAGAAACATTCTATAATCACTATCCCTGCCTAAATGATTATATAGTAGCTGTTGTAATGACACCTTGCTTATCAAAAAAGTTTTTACGAAATAGGGCCTTAATCTCTAACTGTACTTAAAAGAATAAAGTTGATTATTCTAAGAAATTTGATTTTTAAATATATTCTATTTTAAATAATATACCAAAAATTATAGCATTTTTCAAAATTATTTTTCATAAACCACATTTTCTCTTAATTTCAGAGTCGTACAATTCTTGGAAACATTGCAAGACTCGTCATTTGGAAACCCTCCTACTAAGGATGGGCGCAAACCACTCATATCGTTTAAAACAAACGTCAAAAAGTCACCTATTTTTTCTAGAATTATTTTTTACTCTATACATTTTTTTTGAATGTACTCGCGCCATCGCCTTAAGGCATGGCGCCCTAACCCCCTCACGACTCAGATATCGTTTTTGAACCGTATAAAAACTTTAATCCTATGATTTTAACATTTCTCCCTTAAACCCTATTATGTAATTATCGTACGTTATCTAACACAGCAAAGAATCAAATTTTTTCTACTTAATGTATCATCAGTTGTGACCACGTCTCCCTCCTTGTTTAGAAGCAAAATAGTTATCGCTAAAGTTGGAAAATGATTTTAAAAATTATTTGGATTTTTAAATTATTGTTTTATGAAAACAATACATTTTTTTCTTGAAAATGTACCCATGCACGCAGAAGTCGCCCAAACATGGCCTTAAGGGGCATGCATTGGCGAATAACACACAGGCTCATCACACCATCGTTCCCTTAAAACTTATATATTTTTTAAATTATTTTTATTAACAATACATTTTTTTTGAATGTACCCGTGACCCCGTCCTTAAGGACGGGGTCACACTCATATCGTTTAAAAAACTTATATATTTTTTAAAAGTTAATATGCGGCAAAGTGTTGCCCCTGTCATTGAGCAATATTTGAGAGATCTGTTTAGAATCGTTATTTTTTTAGAGTCTTTTCATCGTTTAAATCAATCTATTTCATAATCGGTAAATTTTTTTTATAAGAAATCTCATATATTTATATAATTCGTATATTTTTAATTTTTCTGAAATAAAATATTCATATTCTTTTTTAAGTTTTTCTAATTCTTTTAATACATCATTATCGTTTATTCGTTTTACAAAACTTTCGCATTTTTGTAAAACGAACAAATAATTTATACTAAATATTAGATATTTAGTATAAATTATCTAAATTTAATTCGTTTAAATATAATTCTTTATATTTATTATAATTTTTTACAAATTTAGGGTACATTTCCAAATCCATTTTATTAATTTTTTTTATTTCTAGAGTTATTAAATCTTGTTTTTTTTACCGGAAATGAATAAATTTTTACTATTAAAAATTTTTTTTTTTTCATTTATACCTAATACAAAATTCATATTTATTTAAAAAAAATTAAATCTACAATGAATATATCTTTTTTTATATATTATAATATCTTTTAAAAAAATTTATTATGAATAAACGATGCTATATATGTATATTTAAATTTTTTTTATAAATTATAAAAAAATCATAAATTTAAATGCAAAATATTATGAAGAATTTACACTATTTTTTTATCGAAACAATTCTGACACACGGTAAAGTTTACCATGTACCAGAGAGAGTCGAAACAATTCTGACATATGACAAAGTTTGTCATATGTCAGAGAGAGATTTTATCACCATAATTCTGACATATGACAAAGTTTGTCATATGATCAGAGAAGGTTGAAAAAACACAGGTACGTGGCAGTTTGTCATATGTTCAGAGAGAGATTTTATATCCACCAATATTCTGACATATGACAATTTGCCGCAAATAACAAATTTTCAATTCTCATCTGAATCTTGCTTTAAAGAGTTTCATTTTTTAAATCAATCTATTTCATAATCGGTAAATTTTTTTATAAGAAATCTCATATATTTATATAATTCGTATATTTTTAATTTTTCTGAAATAAAATATTCGTAATTTTTTTAAGTTTTTCTTAACTCTAACTTACAACTAAAAGGTAATCTATTGTTGGCGCCAACTAACTTATTTTATAAAATGTCCTATAAGCTAATGTGTTTCATTATTATTTTTCTAATATAGTCGTTTTAATCAATCATTTCCTCGATAAAGGGCTATTTTTATTTGACTTTGTGTGGTATACAATCAGATGTTTTTACACATATCGTATCTAAAATTTAGTTTCTATATAGAGTTTCTTCCATAAATAATTACTTTTTTATAGTCTTTTCCAATGTTAATCGTTGATTGATAACGCTTTTTTTTACTCCCTTAGCTTTTTTAATTTTCTTTATTTTCTAAATGTTTTTAATAGCATACAGATTTTGCTCTTAGTCCTACAAATTCTGTTATCAGTTTTCCAGCTGTTTCCATCTATTTTAACCCAATACCTTTTTTACTTTTTTTTCGAATATAATTTATGCCCTGCCCTCCGCTATCTTCTTGGATAATCAGATGTTAATCCGAACAGTTTCTTATATTCCTTTCATATCTTTATACTATATCATTCGTTCTACATACTACGGCAGGCTAAAATAGAGATCTGTATCCCGTCAAACAATATTTGCTGTTTTCATTAATAGTTATTTTTTTATACTGAATGTAAACTGAAAGTATTACATTAAAGTTTTACTAACTCTAAAATAGGCATCCTTACATAGATAGGGTTTATCAAACGTAGTTTAGTTTTTTTTTTCATATGCACAGAATGTCCAATATTAATTGAAGATAAATATTTAAAAACGAGTTCAAAAAATTTATTGGTTTATTTAATAATTTTGAGAATTGCTCTTCAGTTTCTTTAACCCTAAATCGGTACATCAAACCTCTATTTCTTATGTTTTCCCATCGTTTGTACCAAACAATTTATAGAAAGTCTTTTTCAAAATTCATTCTTCGCTTCACTTTCTCTTTCTCGGTTGAGATTCACATTGTATGATGTTCATCCAATTGCCTCTGATCAAATTCTTAATATCCTACCTATGTATTTTTCGTTAGTTTCAATCCTAATATTTTAAACACTATTTTAAAATTCTCTATTCTAATTATGTATAATATATTTTTTCTTTATTCTTTCATGATATGATTTCTTTTCGTAAAAACTTTATCTAACTTTAATATACTTTTATATTTTCTGTTTCTGCCATCAACATGGAAAAGTTATGTAAATTGTGTAGTTCTTTAGGACATTCCAAATCTCAGAAACTCTAAAATATTATAACCCTTTTTTTTTAGATTTCATCCACTGATTGTTCCAAAACAATTTATCACCCAACACACCCAAATCGCTAAATTTGCCTCTTGTTGTTTTCTCATCCTTTTTAAAAATTTCTTCCGCCGTTGGCAAAATACTCGAGACATTGCCGCAGACCATAGCAATTATTAGCATTCTAAATAAAGGTGATATAACTATGCGGTTTTTTTTAACTACATAAACTTTCTTGATAATATCATATGCGAAGTTACTTAGCTTTCGGACATATCTATGTGTTATAGGAATCGATTCGCCTCCTCTAAATCAGATCCCCGCTTTTCTAAATCATTAATAAGCATGGTTCCGGATCCTTTTATAATAAATCTAATTTTATTTCGTTTCTTTTAATAATGCATCCCAAGATAACCCTGGAGATGTTAAATAACGTGCTTCTCATTTTAAGTATCATACAGACAAGTTGTTTTCTACTACCCCAATGTTTCAAAACACAATCCCGCTAATAATAAATGTGTCAGATTTTATAGTATAAAAAGGTAAATACTTTTTAAAAATGTTTCACGAATACCATGAGTTCTAAGTTTTTCCAAAGCGCATCGTTTGTAGTTCCTCGTTTGTTTATAATATTCTTTCATTTATTCAAACATACTTATACAAATTTCTCTTTTTTAGGTTAAAATTTTGTCATGATTAAATTTTTTGTTTATCATCCATCCAATTCGTATGGATAAATTCCCCTTTACGTTCTTTAGTAGCTGAAGACTGTTCAATACTTGCGATAAATATTTTTGGGTGGTATAATTCTTTTAAAATTTTCATTTTTCTAAAATTTTGAATGCCAGTTTAGCTAAGGGACGATGACATAATATCTAAAAACTAATCGAGGAATCATTTCTCAATTGCACTGCCCTTGTTGAGATTTGTTTCCTTCATCCAAACTTTTATAGAACTGTGACTGAAACTTAGATAGAAGTTTCATCTGTCCGTTTGAGGAATTGCTTTTAATATTCACCCAATCGGTAGTCCCAAGATTTCTTTAACACGAATCAATGAGTCATCAGCTGTATCTTAGAATCAAGTTGTGCATTATTATTGGAAATAAATTTAGGATAATTTCTAATTTGTAAAACTTACACTTCGGTGGGCAGGTCCCTATATACTTCTCCTGTTAAATGATTGAGTCTTTCTTACTTTTGAAAACTCGTTTTCTGTATATTCTCTTTATCATTACAAACAACGTTTGCATTTTCGTGATTAATTTTTTTCCCTTTCTGGAGTTAAATTCTTGCGGTTCGTTCATTTTTCACAGTAATCTTTTTATTAATAAATCTTTTGACTCTGAAATGTAAATATTCTAGCAAACGGTTTCTAGACGGAAGTACCGCTTCGTTGCCTTCAATATATTTCGAGCTTGAATATTCATCTACACATCACATTTCGTAATACAAGCAAACCAACTGGATTTGGGTTGATGTTTCTGTGTTTAATGGTTATAATAGATTCTTCCTTTAGGATCACTGGTTTGAACCCTCGTTTGGTATCTTTGTAAGCGTGCTTCAAATCCTGCATATAGTAACAAAATGGAATGTCTGAATTGTTTATAATACAGTTTAATAAATTTTCAATTGACTTGGAACATCTACTATTTCCATTCTTACTGGTTTATGAATACTACATTCTGGTAGATGAATTATCTAATATTCTTTTTTACATAAAAAACTATGCAAACAGAATCGACATGGGCTTATTTCTCTTTTATGTTTTCTGTATCTATAGAAGTGGACTCAAATGTTTCCATCAGTATATAAGGCGGCAATTTTTTATCAATTATATAAAAAGTAAAAGTAAAATCACATTGTAGTTTTCCTTTCTCAACTATTTAACTATTCCCTCAAAGCATATCAATATTTCTTTTCTCAATCTAGTCCACATACGTTAACTGACAACACATCGTTTTGGGTTCTCAAATTTATTCTTAATCTGATTTAGTTTAACCGGGAATTCTATTTCTTTCTCCAAAATTATAAATATTTTTCTGATTTCTTAGCTTTACTACTCTATTAAGATATTCTGTTATTTTATGACCATTTCAAGCCAAACAGCTCAGATCTGGCCCGATACAGATCCAATTTTAAAAAAAAATCATTCATTGTTCTTTTTGTTTTGAAATATTTATTAATGACCGAATTTGGGTTTCTTATATTATTGATGGAGTTTTCAATTACGTACCAAGATGACCCTGGTTTATATTTAAGCTACTGGATTACATGCCCGAAGAAGCTAAATTGATAAGCACGCTGATTCCTTTTCTTTATAATTTTTCCTAATATTTCTTCAATTTCTTCATTTCCTCATTCTTAAATAACATTTATTTTCTATTGTCATAATTAATTTGTTATAACTTGTCATGTAACCGCTATTAAACCAATTTTGAATCGTTGTTTTCTTCCATCACGTAAATTATTTAATAAAATTCGAAATGTAAATAGATCGACCTCTGTTTTACAATAACTTCATTTTCTCATATTTGTAAAGATAAAATTTTTTTTTTTGTTAGCTGTATCGATATTATTAAATATTACCATGTTCGGATCAATGATTTTTATATTGGTAAAAAAAATTTAAAAACAATTGCTTTAAAATTACCTTGAATTTCCTTCTGCGACAATTTGTATAATCACAGATTGCATCGAATTTTCTTTGATTGATCTTACCTTTTCTCACATGTATTTTTAATTTTAAGGTTTAGAACGCTTTTATTAACACATTGAGGCAAATAATTTCTTCTTTTTATCATCAGAAATATTCAATATTAGAAAGGCAGCTTGATTTGGTATAACAATAAGCTTTTAAAAATTAATCCTTGAATTCCTTTCTCCGACAATTTTTATAAATCAACATTGCAATCGAATTTCTTCTTTGAAGAATGAGTATTGTCTCACCTATCTTTAAGAGTTTAAGGTAACGCTTTTTTTTCAAATGAAAGAGCATAATTTTCTTTCTTAAATTCTTCCACATTACACTTAGGAATCTTATCTAATCATAATTGGATTTAGTAATATCAGCATGTTAGGACTTGTTAATGTTTGAATTTTTAACACAGATTTCTAATGAGCTATTATCTTCAGTTTAATCCCCAAAGTGTTCATTTTATTATAGATTTTTTTATTATAAGTCAATTTTTTGGATTTGGGTCCTCTATTCTCCTCTCTTTCTATTCTTATATATAGAGTTTTTATTTATAAGTCATTTTTTGGAATTTTGCTCATTCCCAGATCCTACCATTTTATTATAGATTTTTTTTTATTGATATAAGTCATATTTTGGATTTTTTCGTTATTTCCTTGGATTTCATAATTTTTTCGAGCTTTGATTTTAAAATAGGGACTAACTCTTATTATAGATTCAAGGATTCTTTTTGCCAAATTTGTGAGATTAACTTCTAAAATATTACTAATGCAGTTAGCTCCAATCATTTTGTATCTATCATTATTATCATATCTCGAAAAATATTTAAATTTATTTTTGAAAAGGTGAAATATTCTTGCTTTGTTGTTATTCATTTTTTGATTTCCTTATTTATTTTATAAAGAAGTAATAAAAAATATTTATATTTCCCTATATAATCTTCAATCGAGTTCTTTTCAAGTTTTGCTGAGGATTGCTACTTTTTTTCTCTATCTAAATTTTTAATTTTATCTTATTATAAATTTTTTGATAGATTTTTTTTCTCTATCTAAATAATTTAATTTAAAAAATAATAACTTCTTCTAATTCATCACACTTGGAGCAGTTAATAAATTCATACCTTAATTTATATCTTTAATGTTAAGTAGATAACCGATATTTTAACATTTACCAATTGAAAATGTATTTTTTCGGAATCCGTAGATTTTTTTTTCACTGGAATCTGGAAAATACGTCCTGGAAGAAAAAGAAAACGGTTTTTTTTTTAACGATTTAGAAATTTTTTTTTTCCCTTTTCCAAATGTAGAAATATGAATAATTCGAAAAGTTGTCAGAGCAGATTTTTTAAAAACTACACTTCTTTTTAGCGTACCATCGAATTTTTTTTTTATTTTTTTTAACAATGTTATAAAAATTATTATTAATTTTCATCTTAGTTTATGAGACCCAAAATTAGGGTTACCTCTTCTGGCCCACCGCTAATAGAAGTAAAAATTTATAATATACTATTTTTTTACATTGATCTGTCTTCTAATGCATATTTTTACTTTTTATTATTACCAATTATTATTATCATTCATTATTTTTTATGAATTATTACTTTTTATTATTCAAACGATCCTTATGTTGGTTTGTTTATTCCTTTTGCTGTTTTTAGTCCCAATTAAAGTAGAAAACTGTTTTTTTCTTCTTACTTGTCATTCTTGCTAGCTTAGGTCTACTTTGAGTGGACTGTTTTTTGTTTTTCTATATACTTCTTACTTTGCTACTTTGCCACTTTTAGTGACTTGTTTTTTTAAATTTTTAGTGATACTTTTGCTCTTAATTAAAATTTACTTTGTCTGCAAAAAACTTGATTCGTTCTGGGATTGAACCAGAAAACTTTAACTTCTCTAATCCAACGTTGTCTCTAAAATCCACTCGCTATAGAGCACACGGAAGTAAGAGCTTGGATCTTCTACTGTTTTTAAAATATATCTATTTTTTAATTTTTTTTTAAAATAGTTCCCTTTAGTTAATTATTCAAGGGATAAATAAGACATAGAATCATAATGTACCTTAATATTTTGCAAATTTTCTATTAAAATTATTCTATAAAATTTCTACAGGGTGACTATTTATTAATGTGTAAACTATAATTTTTTCAAAACTATAATTTTTCTGCACAAAACTTTACATAAGAGTAAAAATTAAAGATCTTTTGACTCTCTATAACTTTTTCTTTGTAAAATTTTATGTAAATAGTAGGCAAACTGCTCAGAGACCAAAGCGATGAAACCCCTTCGAGCGAAATGAGGGGGTAGAGACCAACAAAATTAAAGAAATTTATATTTTCATACAATTCAAGG
>JABUQX010129783.1:0-12500 GCA_015478945.1 Trachelipus rathkii
ATATAATATATGATATATAAAAAAAAAATGGCTGACAGGAAAAGGAAATACATTTTTGGAATCCTAATTTTAAATTATGAAATGTAAAAAAATAAAAAAAATAAAAAAAATAATGGTTTATATTACAAGTAATATGACTTAGAGAGCCTATTTAGAGCCTTTTATTGTTACTCGTTAAAATAAAATAGACTTTCTATTAATGATTTTGTTATCTTCTTTTTAACTGAAGGAATACCCCAAAGGTTATAAAATCACACACCGATGGCCAAGAGTCAGGGGTCTCTCATCTTCCGGGGAAACTACGGGTAGGACTAATTCCCCTCCTGGGGAGGGTCTCCGAACGGCCGTCTTTGGTATTTCGGGTGTCGCGCGCGGGTTCCTCTCGCCCTCCCTACAGAGGTATGAAACGCCCCCCTGTGTTCCGTCGCGCTCGCGCCAGCTATCATTGCCGTGAACATAACTTTACAAATAATATACTATTAAGTATTAAGCTTTTCCTGTCCTTTAAAAAAAAAAAATAGCATATTTATTTTATTTTATTTTCTTATTTTTTTACATTTTCCTAATAAAAATTTTACAAGGATTCCAAAGTGTAATTCCTTTTCGCCTGTAGCTATTTGTAGTTTTTTGAGATATATATTTTTTTCTGCCAAATGTATATACTACTAGGATTCAACATGTATCCTTTTTCCTGTAGCTTTGTAGTTTTTTGAGATAATTGGTATGACAGATTTTCTTCTTTTATTATGCAATTTCACCTATATATATATATATATATAATATACTATATATATATTATTATAATATAGATATATATACTTAGTAGTATATATTATATATATATATATAATATATATTAATATATATATCTTGTTATATTATATAGTATATTATATAGTATATATATATATATATTATATATATATTATGGTCAGCCTCTAGACAAGAGCACCATCCATATTCATTATACTAAACAGCTACTGGGAAAAGGAATACATTGCGTGGAATGCTGGTCCAACGTAGTGCGGAAATGTAAAAAATTAAAAAAAAAAAAAAATTTCAAACTACAATAGCTACAGCAAAAGGAATCCATTTTGAATCCTGGTAATTTTTTACCATAGGAAATTAAATGAATTAAAAAATTTATATATAAATTATTGTTAATAATTCTAATAATTGATTAGAGAGCCTATTTATGAGATCCTTTTATTGTTACTCGTTAAAATAATTAGACTTTCTATTAATTTTTTTTTTTTTAACTAGAAGAATACCCAAGGGTTAATCGCCGATGCAGGAGTCGGGGTCTTCGGCCTTTCCGGGAAATACGGGGTAGGACTAATTCCCCCCTCTTGGGAGGGTCTCCGGAACCCCGTTCTTTGGTATTTTGGGTGTCGCGCGGGTTCCTCCGCCCCTCCCTAAGGGGTATGGGAAAACGTCCCCCTGTGTTCCCCGTCGGCTACGAGCCCCCTAAATTATGATAAATATATTACAGAATAATCATATATAATAGCTATATATATAATATATATATATAATATATATTAATATTATATACATATGCAAGATATGTCACTTGTACACATAGTTTAAATACACATGTGATATATAAAACTAATATATATATAATATTAGGATGTACCGATACCAGAAAAGAGCCCGATACAAGACCGATACCGATACTCTATTTTTTAAGGTGCCGATACCTACTACCGATACCGATACTTTAATGATAAATGCAAACTACACAGTAATAAGATCAGAAAATTTGTGTACTGATAGGCAATCAAGATTGCTTCCCTGTACACACCAATACTTAGTCATTTATTCCATATTTGGGCCAAGTATACGTTTCTTTTATAAATTAAAATAGTATCTTTAAGGAATAATAATTGCAAATATAATATTAATAACTCTTGTACCTTCCTTCTTTTCGTCAAACATTTGAGGGAATGTCCTCATTCATTCTCAAATGTTTTCGAACAAAGTTTAGCGTAGCTGAGCTTTTTGAGGGTTTTAACATGATTACAATTACAAGATTCTTTAGCTAGCTATACCATGATGAATGAAGAGAGAATGAAAGAAGCGACCTCAATTAGTATTCTGAAGACCTAACGTTTGGTGCGAAAGGGCGATACCTTACGTTCTGTTAGCTTTTTAAGATAAAGATATGATATACTTCAAATGCTCAATTCAAAATTCGCACAAGTTGATAGCATAAAGACTTAAGCTTTCAACTAGTATCTGGCGAGAGACCTCCTTTCCTTTTTAGGGTATTTATATTCCTACCTACACTAATACGCTTGCTCTTGACGGATGAAGGAGGTGCTGATATTATTATTTGCCTGCAGGCACTGATAATAAAACTTGGCCCATTTTCATTCCACACCGGCATGAAAGGCATTCTTCTTCTGTAGGCAGCATATCCATGTTTTTCGTAGAGCCTCATCTCTTTTCACGAGATTGCCAAATTCTGGAATATTATCGTTTAGCTCCGCTGATATACTGTCCTCTTCAGTTTTTTAACGAGTAGAGGTTCCCCTGTGGTGTGATGTCATTGAGGTGAATGAGAATATCAATCCCCATTTCGTCCATGACCTTATTCAACAGTCTCATATGCAAATCCTCATCTTAGTAGGCGTTTACTTTTTGCTGCAAAAGCACATCTCACTATCAGTGCTCGTTGAGGGGTTGCAGAAAAGGCGTTTCATGCTGTGAATCGTTTTTTTTTTTTTTTTTGTCAAGTCGAGACAAGCTCCGGTCTTATGGCTATTTATGCAGTTCTAAGAAGTGTTCACCGTCGCAAGATCCATTCTTGTGGGTTGTCAGCTAGCTTTCAGAATTCCTTATTAGAACCTTTTATTTTTATATATTTTACAGTTTGCATCAAGCCCGCCGCTACACGGGCAGAACCCTACTTAAAGGAGGAGGGTGTTTGAAGCCCCAAAAATTCATCTAACGCAACTTACGCAGATGAGGCACAGACGCAGGCTTTACAGTGAGGGAAATTAAATTGAGTAGGAAATCACAGGGATGGTAAGAGGAATTCCACAGAGAAGAGGTGGCAGGAAAGAAAGGAGCACCGCAGCGAACTAGTCTGGAGTTACTAATGTCAACACAAACTCATAGTGCCGACATCACGGACCCCTTGTGCTAACGAGGGCCCGGGTCCGTAAAGGTGGTGGAGCGGTGTGGAAAGTTCCCTCGGGGCACTTGCCGTACAGTACCTATAGAAAAGGGATATGAGCACCACATCGCGCACCGCAAATATAGAGGGATCAGAGTGAGAGAAAGTACAGGACAGTTTATCAGTGTCTTATTGGCCTTCTGACTCGACGCCTATCCAAAGCCGTGTCGAACCCAGGCCCTCCAAGATATGGAACAGTACTGCATACATGGCGGGATAGAAACCTTGTTAGGCTTGGCAAGTAACTGAGAAAGGACCGTAAAAAAGTCTCGCAGTCATGAAACAAGCCCAGTTTCTTTCTGAGGCGTCCTAGCAAAACCCAGTTGTGATTAGAGGTTTCGCCAAACTTTTCTTGTTTATGTTCAAGCGCCAAGGAGCGATGCTTAGTATTGTCCAACAGAAGAGACGAGAGAACCGTCGAAAGAGATGGAACAGTTAGCGTTGCTTAGAGAGGGAGAATTCTGTTAGAAGGTTGGTTTCTCTAAAAGCAACTTATAAATTTCACGAAGCTTGAAGCGCACCAACCGAAATTTTTATCCAGATCAGCGAGAATAATATCGGAAAGATTAAGACGAAAGGCAATTATTGAAGTAAAAGAGGGAGCAGAAATTGAATATGAGTTGAGAAGTCGAACGCTTCGAGTCAATCGGACATATTGACTGCGATAGAGTTTAGATGTGAGGTGAGAAGATCAATCTGAAAAACAGGAATAAAGTAAGAGATAAAAAGAATCTGAGGAACACCACTATTGCGACAGATAAAAGAAGAAGTGCCCATCGTCAACAACAGCCGACTTGAGTGAATGTGAAAGAAGCTAGATAAGTAAAGAAAGACAAAGAGATGACGCGACAGCCCAAGGGAGGGGAGCTTGGAGAGCACGTGAACTTCGTGCTAGCTATCACGTTCAACATGCTTTGGATATGTTCAAGCGCATCCACAAGTGCCAATTCAAAAGCATTCCGTAGTTTCCTACAGAGGGACATAATTAATTAAATTTGAAATATATTTTAAGTTATCCTCGAGCGCCGAAAGCCAGTACTGGCAATTCGAAAGAAAGGGAATGAAGATTCCATGATTTTAAGAATGAGAGTTTGGAAGAATTGGTTTCCAAAGAATCTTAGGACAAGAATAAGCAGACATTAAAAGCATATATATGGGCGATATTAGAAGGATCAGAGGCAGTACTTTTTCGGGAGACAGGTTTGGACATATGCGCGCGCTTGTCCACAAAACACCTGAGGGAAAAGACATAGACAATCACAGCTAATTGAGGCATTGAGAATATAGTTGAACCGAGGGGCGCGGGGTCAGCACGGAAGCACCACTTCCCTCAAAACTCGGAGAGCGAATGCTATCCGGGCCACCCGCCCTTCCTAACGTTCATAGATTCAGGAGCCATGCAACCCGATCAAATGAAATTCACAGTAAAGTAATGGAAGACAACCTGCAGACGGAGAATTGAGAAAAGGGAATGCCAGCCAATCGTCCAGGGTTGAGTTAGAAGGAAAATACGGCAAGCAAAAGGATGATTGGGGATTGGCCTTGTCAGGTTGGAGTATTACAATAGAATCATCAGAGGCGATATAAGAGGAGGGGGAAGGATCGAATTAACCAGAAGTTTGGTTAGACAATGTTTTTGGCAATAGGCCCAGAGAGATTTTGTCAAGTAGGAGAAACCAAAGAGTCAGCCGCACTTTTCGTTTAATGAAAGTACGAGCTTTGGCTCGTCGAAGAGTACACCCTGCAACGATTTCTAAACAGTGAATGAAATGAAACTGGGGCCATGAGTGATCGAGGAAGAACGAAGAATTTTTTTTTTCCAATACGATAATCGCGGCACTCCTAGCCCTCGAATGGCCCAGAGAACAGCACGCCCTCCGAAGCATGGATCTTTGAGGAGAAAATATTTAGTCCAAGAAAGAATGAACCTGCTCATGACTCAATTTAAAGACAAATTACAGTTCCCGACTTTATCGGCAGAATCGACAGCGGTCTAAGTCAAACAGTCACTGTCCCATTATGGTTTAAGCGTAGAAGCAATAGCAATGGCCCCCAACTCGGCGTCGGCCCGACTACAAAGTGCAGAAAAAAAAACCGCATAGGGGCAGAATGGAGATGTCTGGGCAGAGAGAGTATTTTTAAAAAAAATTAAGAGATATATAGGTTATGGTGAGATTTACCAATAGGAGCGAGAAGGTGGTGTATCATTAGAGAGAAGGACTAGTGGGTGAACAATCGGGTCAAGTGTGGTTCAATGATCGGTTAGGATAATCCAGAACATGTGTGGTTTTTTTTAATTAGTTGCTCCAGATCGTGAAATACTGAATGAATTGGCTTCCTCTTCCTAATCCAAAGGCATGAGAGGCGAATCCAACAGTTAGTGATTCGTGTACAATCTGGAAATCCCTAAATATAGGACCGACATTCATTTGGAGGATGAGAAGATTACGTCTCGAGAGTAGTTAAGTATTCAAAAAAGCTGAACATCTTTCTGCTAGGAAAACCAGCTAGCAGAAGCATAAGATTATTGTAATAGAAGAAGAAAGATTTTAAGCCACCAGAACATCGAGTTAGGCACGATTAGAGATTCTCGAGAACGTGTTTATATGGGAGTGTTTTTATATTTTACATAGGCACATACTCCCACCCTTCAGACTGAAATTATAAAATAAGTTATAGTTGGATTATATTAAACGAGTTGAAAAGGGATAGAATTCTTTAGCCATTGGGCTTCAGACACGGAGCATAAAACTTAGAGGGTTAGAGTTAGACAAAGGTGGTATTTCCTGGATGCACGAGTTTGGAGTATGCAGCTATTGATCGTTGGTAAAGTCAAAAGAAAGCCACGCCTGTGCAAATAAATCTGCTATCATACACGCCCACACTCCGAGGTTCACTCTTGCTTATCAGGCCGTCTGAGGCGCATATACTTACTCACCACAATCACACAAAACAAAAAAAAAAAAAGCAGACAGAAGGTAACCAACATAGACACACAAACAAAAGGACGAAATGAGCGAAAATTATTCGTCGCTAAAACCTAAATTTAAACACCGTGAAATTTAAAACGGTAACAGGACCCTATTACAGGCAATATCTAAAATATGGAAATAATCCAACGCACAAGAAATAAAACCCTCCGCTCACTTACACGGTCTCACGCAATTGCGCTACAAAAAAACAAAAAAAAAAAAAAAAATACTATTGATCAAATAAAAAAACATTGGAAATAAATTGTATAAAATTTGAATAATAATGGCTGGTCCAAAATAGGTAATGTTACGTCGCTAAATGTCCAAGTTGGAGGAAACGCTAAAAACTAAGTAAAAAGGGAAATCGAGGAAAAAAAAAACAAAACTGAAACCTAGTAACGTATCATGCTACTTATATCGAACCTAGAATTTATATATTGAAATTATACCAAAGTTTCCTCCATAATTTTTCACGAGGAGAACCAAAAAGTAAGAGAAGTATCGGCTAAGTATCGGCCATATTAACGAAGCGATATACCGAATACCGCTGCAAAGGCCGAGTACTGATACGGGCGGGAGGCCGGGATACCGATAGCGGAACCTACGGTCGGTAGACTCCGTGACATTATATATCATACTATGTAATTAAATATATATAAATAGTATATAATATATTAAGTATATATATAATAATATATATAATATATATATATATATTTTATTATATATATATATATGTATAGTATAATATATATATATATATATAGAATATAGTATTACGTAAGTATAGTACTGTAGTACTATGCTCCACAGCACCTCCCGGAACCGCCATAAAAAGAAGAAAAAAGGGCAATTTTTGTTTTAATTTTTTTTTTTTTTTTTTTCTTTGTTTTTTTTTTCTTCTTCTTTTAGTGGATATTTCGAACAAATTTTACAAGGATTCCAAAATGTATTTCATTCCCTGTAGCTTTTGTAGTTGTTGTCGAGATATGCATTTTTTTTTTTCTTTCCGTTTTTGCCAGGATTCCAGCAATGTATTTGCCTTTTCGGTAGCTGTTTAGTTTTTGAGTATGGTTGTGGCTCTTCTAAGGAGCTGGCCTAATATAAGTATATATATATAATATCTATATAGTATGTATATATATTATTATATATCATTATTAAACTATATATATAAGTTAAGTAATATAATATATATAAGTATATATATAAATATATATAGTATA
Source organism: Trachelipus rathkii (assembly GCA_015478945.1). Lineage (NCBI taxonomy): Eukaryota > Metazoa > Arthropoda > Malacostraca > Isopoda > Trachelipodidae > Trachelipus > Trachelipus rathkii. The sequence goes on from JABUQX010129783.1 coordinate 7,383, forward strand.
TATATTATATATTATATTATATGGTATTATACGCACACACGGAAAGGGAGCTCGGATCAAAAAAAAAAAAATTTTTACAGGTAGCCTCTATGATGCATATACTTTTCCAAATAATGTCGTTTTTATTTTCCCCTTTCTGTTCTAGGGGCGAAATTAGATTAGGTTAGGTTAGGTTAAGTTTAGGTTAGGTTAGGTTAATTGTTAGGTTAGGTCTACTCAGGTCAGGTGAGGTAAAGATGCATATACTTTTCCAAATAATGTCGTTTTTATTTTCCCCCAAATTTTACTTTTGAAATTTAATCTCTTCCTCTATATTTTTCTCTATACTCCCAAATACATTACAAATACCTATAAGCTAACTTTTCCACCAATCTTTCTTTCTTAACCTTTGGCTATCCCTCTTCATTTTCTTGTTTCCTGTATTTCTCTGTCGTTCTGCCTTCACTTCCACACTTATAACCTCTGTCTTTTAGGAACATTAATTTTCACTCTCTACTTCCGTTCAAATTCAGATTCCAACCAGAGCAATCCCTCAATAAATTCTGCGTCTGGTTCTGCTTTGTCTGCAAATCACAACAGACTAACCCCGAGACAACTCCAGGGTGAACTAATTAAGCTTTACTATTCCATGCTTCCGCCACTTTCAACGCACTATCCATATACCCATTAAAAAAACAAAATAAAAGGAAATCACAAGCCATGACTCAATCGTGTGTTAAACCTCTTCCCTAACTTTTCTGGTTATTTTGATTGATGTTCTTCTGTTCTTGATGTAGAATGTTCTTATCAGTCTCATTAACTTTCTTTGAATATGATACTCCTCTGACACCTCCAAAGCTTTTTTATGTCTATTCCATAATAATTTAATAATTTACATTCAAATCTCTCAAACTAACAAAATGACATGTTTTTATCTTCTAAGCTACTATTTCAGGTACCTTAGTGAAAGCAGTTGATTCACACAAGTTGCGTGCACGAGAACAGCCCTTCTCTCCAGAAATCTTTCAAAAATTCCTAACCTATCTGAACATATGTAATCATATGAAAAACTTCCTCTATATATATATATATATATATGTTGGTTGGTTGGAGTTGTTATATAGCAGCAGCAGCAAAGCATATATTATTATTAAGTTATTATTATATATATATATATATATATATATATATATATATATATATTTTTATATTATATATATATATATATATATATATATATATATGTTATAAGAAATAATAAAGAGTTATATATATATATGCCATAAGTTATAAGGTATATATACAAGGTTATTATACATATATATATGCAAGGCTGGCTATGCTGGCTAAGGTTGTTGTTATATATAGCTATATAGCTTCTGGTGTGTAAATTAATTTACAAACGAGTGCTGTACCTATGTATTTATAAATCTACATATATATATAGTAGTTAGTATATAGAATATATAGTATATATATATATATATATAGTTATATATATATATATATATATATATATATATATATATATATATATATATAGTCCTTTCATGCTAATTTATAGTTTCTTTAATTTTTTTTGTTTTTTTTTAATATATTGCTATTATATGATACCAACAATGAATTTCAGTGGTAACGGACATGATTCAAAAGTTCGAAATATTTATAAATAATTTTTTTAAAATCACATTTATGTTAAATATTGTTTTAAAAATGAAATATCTCGAAAAGTACGACACTAACAGAAAAACCAATTACATATTTGGAATCAGCGTATAAAAGCTTATTGCAAAGGTATTTGAAAAAAATGTTGCGTAAATTAAAATTGAAAAAAAAAAAAAGTACGATAATTGTAGTTTTATAAATTTGTATCTTTGTATAAAGCTTATTACAAAATATGTAAAAAAAAAAAATAAAATAAAAATTAGGGGGCTCGAGCCGATGGGGACAGAGGGGGACATAGTCCCACCCTGTCGTTCCCCCGGAAGCCGAGAGACCCTGACTCCCGCCATCTTTGCGGTTTACACTTGGGTATTCCTTTAGTAACAAAAAAAAATTAAAAGTTACGGATCCATAAAACGTAACTTTTCCTATATGTTTTTTAATCATGTCCGTTACCACTGAAATTCATTGTTCGTATCATATAGTAGCAATATATCAAAAACACAAACAAAAAAAAAATTAAAAACTGAGAAGTATGAAATAAAAAAAGGTCATACATATATATATATATATATATATATATATATATATATATATATATATATATATATATATATATATATATATATATATATATATATATATATATATATATATATATATTTATATATATATATGTATTATTGGCTATATAATATTAAGTTGTTATTGGTTATTACATATATTATTGGTTACATATATAAGGCTGGCTACAAGGCTGCTGGTTATATAGCAGCAGCATAGCATGAGTTATTGGCTAGGTTGGTTATATATGCTGGCTATACAAGGTTATTATTATAGTTACATATATATATATATATATATGTCTATCTGTATGATTACTCTTTATTACTTATTCTTTATTTATTTCACATTATCTTATGCATTTATTTACTTATATATATATATAGGCACTTTCCCTTTAAAAAGGATGTTACATAAAAATGTTACATATCGAAATATCGCTGAACCCTAATCGTCTAACCATACACTGTGACGTGTTAACTTGAACTCCAATAAAAGAAGAGAAAAAGTTGCCACATGTTGCTTTTATAATATGTTATTTTTATATGTTAATTTTTGTTTTCATTTTTTTATTTATTTTATTATGGGTTTCGAGCCGATGGTGGGACAGAGGGGGGACGAAGTCTCCCGTCGTCCCCCGCTGAGGGAGGCAGAGAGACCCTGACTCTTTGACATCTTGGCGATTTAATCTTTTTGGGTATTCTTTTAGTTTAAAAAAAAAAAATTAAAAACTTATTGGCAACCTTTGTCGCTCTATATTGCCTTGGAAATAATCGAAAAAAATCGATTACATCGTTCGTCCGATATATATATCGGTTAACATCCTTTTAAAGCGAAAGTTCCTATATATATATATAGCAGTTACCGTGGGTTTTATATATATAGAGCAGGTTATATATATATATATATATATATGTTAGAAAGAGAAGAAGAAAGTATATATATATATATATATATATATATATAGTATATATATTTATTTATATATATATATATATTTTAATTCTACATATTCTTTTAAGGAAATTTAAAGAGGGTGAAAACTTTATAAAAGTAACCTATTTAAAGCGTAACTTGTTTTGTAAAATTGAAACACGCGTAACGTAATAGGTAAGGTATTCACGTTTGTAGCGTTACTTCTGCTTGTAACATTTTGTAGCGCGTAACTTATTTACAATGTAACTAGATGCAACAAACTCGAAGTTCCTGGTCACGTGTAGATTTAAAAGAAAAACTGTGATCATAAATATAATAAAATGACGTTAGAACGAGACCCAAATGGCAGGAGTGCAGGAGAGGAGCAGCAGCAGCAGCATATATATATATATAATATATATATATATATATATATATATATATATATATATATATATATAATATATATATATATATATATATATATATATATATATATAGAGAGAGAGAGAGAGAGAGAGAGAGAGCTGTCTTTTGCACAGCTCTTAGATATCTTTTTCCTTTAAATACTTAACATAACAATGAATTGTTAAAAGAAATATAATGTTAAATTGCAATAAAATAAAGTTCTTAATTAAAGAAGAAGAAGAAGAAGAAGAAGAAGAAGAAGAAGAAGAAGAAGAAGAAGAAGAAGAAGAAGAAGAAGAATATTTTTTAAATTTATGTTCGAAGTTTCTGGCAATAAAACCTAGATCTTTATTTGTTTTTCTTTAACAGCTTCAGCACATTGTTTCGCAAACTTTAAATCCTTATTAATTAAATACCTTAGATCCTTTTCCTCACTGACAACTTTGATAACTGAGTCATCTAATATGTAATCATATTCGTGGTTCCTACTTCCAAAATGCATAACCTTACATTTATCAGTATTAAATTTCATTTGCCATGTTTTTGACCAATTTGCAATCTTATTCAAATCGCTTTGGAGTAATTGATAATCTTTCTCACAGTTTATGCGATTTCCATATTTCGTATCATCCGCAAATTTCTAGATATTGCTAAAAATATTCTCTATATCATTTACATATATAATAAATAATATAGAATCCAGGACAGATCCTTGGGGTAAACCACTAATAACATTAGCCCATTCATATTCTGAGCACACACCATTGATAACAACTCGTTGTCGTTGATCCAATAACCAATTGTTAATAGAATTTAAGAGTATTCCTCAAATACCATGAACAAGTTTTTTCAATAATCTTTGATGTGGGACCGAATCAAATGCCTTTTTGAAAGTCTAAGTAAATGATATCAAAAGATTTATAGTTATCTACATCGTTAATAACGACATTAAAAAATTCTACTAAATTTGTTGAGCATGGTCTCTTTCTTCTAAAACCGTGTTGAAAAAAAGAAGAAGAAGAAGAAGAAGAAGAAGAAGAAGAAGAAGAAGAAGAAGAAGAAGAAGAAGAAGAAGAAGAAGAAGAAGAAGAAGAAGAAGAAGAAGAATATACTCTGTTTTGGAGCTTAGATAGTCAAAGAAATTAGAATAGTTTGTAAAAAAAATCTGAGATATGAAAACAGATGAATTTATTTGTTCAACAGCAAGAGAGTCTAAGGCAGGTTCACAGGTAGTAGTATCTTGAGAACTAGAAGAAAGTCATTGGCAGGTTCACAGGTAGTAGTATCTTGAGAATTAGAAGAAAGTCATTGACAGGTTCACAGGTAGTAGCATCTTGAGAACTAGAAGAAACTAATTAGCAGGCTCACAGGTATTAATTAGTATCTTGAAAACTAGAAGAAAGTCAATGGCAGGTTCACAGGTAGTAGCATCTTGAGAACTAGAAGAAAGTCATTGACTAGTTCACAGGTAGTAACATCTTGAGAGAACTAGAAGAAACTCATTGGCAGGTTCACAGGTAGTAGTATCTTGAGAGCTAGAAGAAATTCATTGGCAGGTTCACAGGTAGCAGTATCTTGAGAACTAGAAAG
>JABUQX010129783.1:17500-24682 GCA_015478945.1 Trachelipus rathkii
CTCCTCCTCTGAGTGCCCCTGTTGTGGTGCATATATCTGGAATATTCTATATTTTATCCGGCCTATCTTCAATACGCAAATCATCAAATTTTTCTTATAATTTTTACTTTCTGTATACATGGTGATAGTCTTGGTCCCACTATAATTCTGACACCATGCTTTCTTCCTTTCTCTCTCACCCACCACTATACATCAGTAGAACAAATCCTTCTTCCATCTCTTTACCCTCTTCACACCCCCTCACTCTCATCTCCAGTATTCTACTTGCTCTACCACCACCAAAAAAATACATATATATATAAGTTAAGTTATTAAGCAGTTACTAAGGTTATTAAGGTTAAGGTATAGTTATATATATATATATAGCGTTTTTATATATATATATATATAAAGGTTATTATATATATATTATTTATATATAGTATATATATATTGGATATATATATATATATATATATATATATATATATATATATATATATATATATATATATATATATATATATATTACTTCAATTTAGGAAATTATAACTTTCATTAAATATTTTATTACTTTCTTTAAATATTTTATTATTTTCATTGTAAAATATTTCTAGTTTCACTAACAGAATGTAAAACTTTCATTAAAAAACAACAATCTACTTTCATTGATAAAATATATACAAAGCGCGAAAATGTTTTAATATTTTCATTTAAAAAAATTTACTTTCATTAATAAATTTTTCTACTTTCATTACTAAAAAATTTTTCACATTTTTTCAGGAATATATTTAGATGCAATATTAAACAATGCTTCCTGCAAAGCTCTTTTTTTTATGTAGTTCACTTTTCTAAAAGAAATTGGGTGGGGGGGGGGATATTTTAGAAATAGATTCCAAAGCCCAAGGGTGACAGTGGGGATAAAATTAACTGCTATGCTCTTTCTCACATGTAGTCCATTATAGTAAAGTCTAGAACACATTTTCATTAATTTCCCCCCACTTCCATACTATTCCATACAATTCATGCCTTTCCATACATTTCATACATTTCCATACATATCCATATATTTCCCCACTTGCATAAATTCGAATGCTTTATTCAAGAGCATATCGATCTTTAATTTGATTATGGAATTGGGTGTGAGGATCCTATGTATTCTACTTGCTCTTCCCACCAAAATTGATATACAAAAAAATTGTCACAATTAAAATATGACTTAGTTGAGACGAAAGAATCTGCAAAAAAAAATTATTTGTACCATTTTAGAATAGCAAATATTGCTATTCTGAAGTGGTACAAATAATTTTTTTTCGTTTTCATACTTTATAGGTAAGGATTTATTTTTATTATTTTTTATTTAATAAAAATATATCTTTAGAGAAATTCAAGATATTTTATATTTAAAAAATTTTCCTACCTTCTTAGATTTTTATTTTTTCAAAAAAAAATTTTCCTCTCTCTCTAGGCATCTCTCTCTCTCTCTATATATATATATATATATATATATATATAGCATATATATAAGAAAGGATATATATATATATATGTATATATATATATATATATATATATATATATATATTTATATATATATATAGTATATATATATATATATATATATATATATATATATATATATATATATATATCACTTGTGTGTGTGTGTGTGTGTGTGTGTTGTAAAGAGGTGCATTTTTCAAAATAAAAGGAATGATGAAAGGTGAAATCGTCAGCGTGCGATTATATTGGAGATATGGCAGAACCTTGAGGAGCACCACCATTGATAGATTAAAGAAAAAGGATGAACCTTGTCCATGAACAACAGCTGCTCTCAGAAAGAAAGTTACAAAGACAAGGATAGATACATGAAGAAGGAAGTTCAGAAAATCAAAGTTTCGTGTCAGACTTTATAGAGAGCGACAATTGAAAATAGACACTCGTGCCATATCGGCTACATAAACTAGTACTTAAGGTCCTCAAATTTTATGTAATAAATAAGACAACTCAATACACTAATATTTGACACTTCAAACTCTTAAGTTAATAAACACAATTATTTAATAACGGAAATCTTTAATACCGACAACAAGACACTTTTCAAACTGTATTTAAAGCGACGTTAATAAGAGTCTCTCGCCGTTCGCTTGTTTGATATTTTTTTTTTTTTTTTTTAATTTTTAAAAACCAAACAAATAGCCGAAATATGAATGATTTAGTAATTTGCCTATGACCAATTGAATTATAATTCAACTTATTGTTACAAATATACAAATAATTGTTGCGTTTATTGCACAAATATCTTGAATACCTAATAATGTCCGATTAAAATACCCAGTGTTGCCCTGACCCGAGTGTGAGCGGGAAAGTCTGCCAAAGGTCACTGTCCAAATACACGCCTCACCCTCTTGAGTTAAGCTATCAGAGGTAAAATGATGGGTTTCCTTTAGCTCATCGTTGGTCAAGAGGTAACACTTTGAGTACCATCTCATGGGTAAGGGTTCAAAACCCACTTAGGATCACAAATATACAAATAATTGTTGCGTTATATTGCACAAATATCTTTGGAATACCTAATAATGTCCGACTAAAAATTACCCAGTGTTGCCCGACCCGAGTGTGAGTTGGAAGGCCCGTCGGAGGTTAGGTGTCCAAGACACTGCCTCACTCCTTTGGGAAGCTAAGCTTTCAGAGGTAAAATGATGGGTTTCCTTTTAGCTCACATCGTTGGTCAAGAGGTAACACTCTTGGAGTACCATTTCAAGGGTGGGTAAGGGTTCAAACCCACTTAAGACCATTTACAAATATACAAATAATTGTTGCGTTTATTGCACAAATATCTTTGAATACCCAATAATGTCCGATGCTTAAAAATTACCCAGTGTTGCCTCTGACCTGAGTGTGGGGGAGGCCCGTTTGGAGGTTAGTGTCCAAGACACGCCTCGCCTCCCTCTTGGGAAGCTAAGCTTCAGAGGTAAAATGATGGGTTTCCTTTTACCTCATCGTTGGTCAAGAGGTAACACTCTTTGGAGTACCATCTCAAGGGTAAGGGTTCAAACCCACTTAGGACCATTAAATATACAAATAATTGTTGTGTTTATTGCACATAAATATCTTTGAATACCTAATAATGTCCGATTAACCAGTGTTGCCCTGACCCGAGTGTGAGCGGGAGGGGCCTGTCGGAGGTTAGGTGTCCAAGACACGCCTCACTCTTCTTGGGAAGCTTTCAGAGGTAAATGATGGGTTTCCTTTAGCTCATCGTTGGTCAGAGGTAACACTCTTTGAGTACCATCTCAAGGGTAAGGGGTTCAAACCCACTTAGGACACATTACAAATATACAAATAATTGTTGGTGTGTTTATTGCACAAATATCTTTTAATGCAGTTATAAGAGAGTATATATATATATATATATACAGCAGCACCTCGAGCAGTATATATGCATATATATATAGAAAGAGCATATATATTTATATATATATATATATATATATATATATATATATATATATATTATTATATATATATATATATATATATATATTAAGGCGTATACATATTACATGAGCAGATAGCAGCAGCGCAGCATGCTGGCTGCTGGCTGGGCTGCTGCTGGCGCTGGCTGCTACAGCAGCTGCTGGCTGGGCAGCAGCAGCAGCAGCGCTACATGGCTGCTGCTGGCTGGCACTGGCTGTTACTGCTGCTGCTATACATGGCTACTACTGGCATTACAGCAGCTGGTGCTATTGGCTGGGCTAAGCAGTTATGCTGGCTATGCTACTGTTGCTACATATACATACTATGTATTATATATAGTATATATATATATACATATATAAGTTGAGCAGTGAGTAGCGTTGCTATATATATTTATATAAATATATATAATATATATAAATATATATATATGTTATATATATATATATATATATATATATATTTATAGTGAGTTAAGAAAGAAAGATATATATATATATATATATATATATATATATATATATAGTCGTAGGGAGGCAGCTAATAGGACACTGGTAGTTAAGTGGTTGGCGACCCAATCAACCACTCCCATTATCTTTTTCTCTATTAATGCATTTGCATGCATCGAACCTGGTCGTGACCACCGTAAGCGACCTTGTATCTTTCGGCAAAATTGTATGAATCGTTTGGGTACATGGAATATTAGAAGAATAAATGGCGAGAGAGGAGAGGAGAGGAGAGAGGTGATGGATATATTTAGAAAGGATAAATTTGATTTTCTTGCTGTGACTGAAACAAAGATGAAAGAATGAAAGTGAAGACGAGTGATGTGGGATGAAATGTGTGTGTACTGGAGTGGAGAGAGAGAGAGAGAGAGAGAGAGAGAGAGAGAGAGAGAGAGAGAGAGAGAGAGAGAGAGAGAGAGAGAGAGAGAGAGAGAGAGTTGCGACTCTGATGAGTGACTTGTGGCACAGAGCTATGGTGGATTTTGTTTGTGTGAATACTAGAATAATAATAGAAAAAGGTCAAGGTATGCTTGGTTGTTACATATGGTCCATCTGAGGGCGATGTTGAAGAAACTGTGACTTTCTGGGATAATCTGAGTGATGTTTTGGATGGGGTGAGTAGGGGACTTCAAATTTACTGTGTTGGGCGACTTGAATAGTTGAATAGGTGATCGTAAAACAGATAGTATAACAGGTGGCACTGGGGTTGAGGGAGAAAATGAGAATGGTAGGAAGGTGATTGATTTCTGTGAGGAAAGAGCTATGTGTTTAAGTAACACTTTCTTCAAACACAAGAGTAATTATAAGTATACTGGAGTTGGTGTAGGTAGATATGGCATCGAAGTGAAAAATATACTTGATTTTGCGTTGGTGAAGAAGGAAATGTTGAAGTATATGATGGGTGTTAAATCACTGAAGGGTTTGGGGATTGGAATATCAGATTATTTTGTTGGTTAATGTTAGATTAAATTAGTGGGTAATGGATGGAGAAGAAAGAGATAAGGAAGGAAGGAAGTGGGGAGTATTAAGAGTGGGTAATTAAGTGAACAAGGTTATAAGGAAAAGTATGTGAGAACACTTGAAAATAAATCTGTTGAATGTGATCAAGATGAAATTGAACAAATCTGAACGCAAATGAAGGAAACCTTTCTTAGTAGAGCAAAAGAAGTATGTGGATGTGCTAAAGTAGAAAGTAAGAATGTCAACAGTGAGTGGTGAAATGAAGAATTGCTGCAAGTGGTTGAAAGTAAAAACAGACATGGTTGAATGTGTTTAAAATCCAGTGATGAGGTTTCAAATGAAAGATGTATGAAAATATATAAGGATTAAAAAAAGGAAGATTAAAAGTTACCAAGGTAGGAGGGAAAAAGAGGCAAATGAACAGTTTGGAAGGAGGATGAATGGGGGCTTACAAGGGAATAGGAAACTCTTCTGGAAGGAAGTACGAAATATCAAGAAAGAGAGTATGTGGACTCTTAATATAATAATAAATAAAGATGAAGCTTTCGTGACTGATAAAATGGATGTGAGGTGAGTGTGGAGGGAACACTTCGATAATCTGCATAACATTGGAAGAGATGAGGATGTGACAATGAATCTTTGTGGGTTTTGATGGTGTAAGACTAAATTGGTATTTTGGGGATGAGGTAATTAGTGTGAAGGAGGTATTAGGTAGAGTAGGAAAGCTGAAGAATGGTAAATCCGAAAGTATAGATGGAATTATTGGTGAAATGATCAAGAATAGAGGCGAAATTTTAACTGACTGGATATAGAGGTTGTGCAACAAAAGGTTTGTAGAGGGTATAGTATCGAAAAATTGGAGGAGATCAGTAATGTTTAGGCTATATGTTGGATGAAAAGGGAACGGATAATGCAGAGTTTAGTAGAAAAGTTGTGAATGGTAGGAAGGGGCTGGTGCAATTAAATCCATGGTGAATACAAAGGAACTAAGTCTTGAGTTCTCTGGGGATTTGACTGTTATTACCGGAGCTAATGTATGTTTGTGAAACTATAGTGTGGAACAAGAGGTATAGATCTAAGGTACAATCTCTTCAGATGAACAATATTAGGAGTCCGCTAAATGTGAGAAGATTGATAAAATGAGCAAATAACTTGTTAGTTAGTTATGTGGTGTGAAGAAAGACGTACACAAGAGAATAAACGAGAGTGTATTAAAATGGTTTTGTCATAAAGAAAGGATAAATGATAGTCAGTTGGTTAGCGTATGTAGAGTGGTAATTGTGTTGGGAATCGACTGACTGGGTAACCGAATAAAAAAATGGATTGAGTCAGTAAAGGAATGTCTAAAAAAAAGAATGTGTTTTGGCTGAGGTGAGAAGAAAGGTGCATAATAGAAGTAAATGGCGGTGTTTTGTAAGGGGGTATGGTTGTGAGTCTGCCCCAAAGGATGAACTCTACATTGACGAGAAACCACAGAGAGGGTCCGTCGCGGTCTTGTGAAGCCTAGGGTAGATTTTTATTACCACGACGGCTTTTACTTAAGGGTTTGAGGGTATGGTATGGGTAATGGGACTTTAATTTTGACTTACGTCATGTTATTCTACCAATTTTTCTGTTTCCGGTGTATGTTGCGCACCTCACCCTCAATCTGGGAATAGGAGGAAGATAAAGGAAATTATATATATATATATATATATATATATATATACAAATATATAGTGAGAGCATATAGAAGAAGAGCGTGCTATTGGTGGTAATGTTGGCTATATGGTATTGTTGGTTAGCAGTATATTTATATATATATATATTAAGAAATTAAAAACAAATATTTACATATATATATTATATATATATATATATATATATATATATATATATATATATATATATATATATATATATATATATATATATATATATATATTATGGTTATTGGCTACATATATATATATAGCAGCAGCTAAAGGCTGGGTGGGAAGGTATACTGGTTACAAGGCTACATACAAGGTATTGCTGCTGGGCTACATATATATATATATATATATATAGGGAAACATACATTATATATATATATATATATATATATATATATATACAGAATAAATAATTGCAAACTGCGCGCAATTCAATTTGTATTGATAAAAACACCCCTAAAGTATTTCACCCTGTGAAGCGGCGCACGAAAACGCAAAGCAGCCAGATAAATGCGAAAACGGCGAACACTCCGCCTTCTAACTGGAACGAAGTAGGCATAATA
>JABUQX010129784.1:0-2500 GCA_015478945.1 Trachelipus rathkii
GAGAGGAGAGAGAGTAGAGAGGAGGAGAGTGAAGAGAGAGGATGGAAGAAGCAGGGAGAAGTAGATGAGTGTATAGAGAGTAGAGAAGATCATCCATGAGAGAGAGACGAGAGAGATCATGGAGAAAGTGAAGTGAAAGAGAGAGAGAGAGAGAGAGAGAGAAAGAGAAGAGAGAGAGAGAGAGCGAGAAAGAGAGAGGACTGAGAATAGTAGGGAGAGGGAGAAAGGGTAAGATCGAGATGCCCGAGTTTAATACGGTTACTACGAGAGAGCAGGCGAGAGAAGAAGAGAGGTGAGAGAGAGAGAATTAAAAGTTAGCAATTAATGATTAGAAAAGAGGGGATGAAAGTATGAGAGATTGCTATGAAAGATTTGCATTTCAAGTTTGGAGCTGCACAGCGCTTCATAGATAAGAGAGAGAACCAGGAGGAAATAGTGACACGAAACTTATCGCGGAAACGTGGATAAGTGTGTTGGGCTTGTAATCACGCCTTTGAAGTTTTTAACGTCGCTGACAATGGGCTTGCTGTGACGTTGGCCAGGAAATAGATAAATTTAAAATAATTGACTGTGTTGGAATTGAAATCAAAAGAACTGCAACCGAAGCTGCCGTGTGGAGTAAAGGTGAAGTCGTTGATAAAAAATCCGGGGTGATGTTTGGTGCACACGATGGGATTAACAAAATTAAAATAAGACAAAAGTTACAAAAGCGAGAGAGTAGAGTTGTATTGGACTATACCAGCGAAAAACAGTTTATTTATGAGAAGAAGGAATTCTCACCAAACAGTGTTGTGGTTTGGAGAACTCGCAAACGTCTATAGGATTAACCAGCAATGCCCGAGTGATATAAACTATCTCGGACTTTGGAATAAGATAGTGAAAGTCAGTTATTAGGATATGTCAATCTGAATGGATTGTGAGGAATGGTCGAGTAGTAAAATTCATATGAAACAGTTATCGAATGATAAGAATTAAGAAAGATTAAAGGGAGGAGTAAAGGAACATCTGATAGAAGAGATGCAGATGGGCAGATTATAGTTTTTACAGAATAAGAGAAGTGAAAATGGTTGGAAGAGGACCCTACAAAAGATGAATCAGTATAGATTGGGAAGAATGGTGTTATGTATAAACATTACTCTATCAGAAATAGATAGCGCCATAGAGAGTTATTACTAGATTAAAAACTAATATAACAATACAGAATGGAAAAAGGAATGAATAACTTATTTAAACGGAAATAGGAGGGAGAGTAAAAGAAGAAAGTTATTATATTGGATAAGAAAGAGGATCAGAGTAATAAGGGTAGAAATAAAACTGAGGATAAGTAAGTGGGAAGATGATCGAGAATTAGAACGCGCATAAGCAGACAGATTTCACTTGAAAATTCAAAAGAGGAAGAAGAAGAAGGAAATCAAAGAAATGATAAACCGTATATAAATATAAGAGAGAGAAAGAGCGCTTCCTTCTGGAGAAGAGAGAGAGAGAAAAGAATGGAGAATGGTTAGAGTTAAAGAAAGAACCAATCAACCGATGAAGTGAGAATTTTTTTTTTTTTTGCCACCTTTCAATGCTTTCGATTTTTATATTTTTTTTCATAAACAAAGTAATCCTTTTGAGCGGAGCCTCCTGGCAGACTGACTTGTCGGTTCATATTCTATTCTTCCATTTAGATTTAAGGACGTGAGTCAGCATTCGGAGGATTGAGGTAAATTATGTCAGGCACATTTATTCACTTTTCCCCTTTGTATTTTTTTTTAATTTTTAACTAACCCACTTATCTTGAAATCTTAATTTATTTATTTATTTTGAGATGTATTGACATTTGTGAATCTTGATATAGAAAACTTCAACAGTCAATCATTTATGAATGTATGTGATTGGAATTATTTCGCTATTATGATTATTATAGCTATTTATTAGCTTGTTCTCAATTATAAATATGCTGACTTATTATGTTATGAGTTTTTAGTCTTTGATTAAGGTCATGCATATTGTTTTATTTGTCATTATTATTATTAGTTATTATATATATTTAGTCTGGTCGCACCATGTGGACCGAAAAGGTTAATTTTTACATCTGCAAAAATAACAGCTTATCGAATGAGAGATTAATGACTTTCAACACTTTAATAAGTTTTATGATCTCACTGATGATGGTCCAGTTTGGCTGAAACGTTGTTTGATTCAAGATTTGCTCTCTCCATATATGTTTTATCTCATATTAAGATTTTAACTGAAATATAGTATAGACTAATATATATATATATATATATATATATATTTATATTATCATCATATATATATATATATTTTAAATGTAGAGTATATAAAAAATGAACATATATTAAGTTAATATCACCCTGAAGAATCTCTCGTTGATAAGTAGTGCATATCATATTCTGCATAGTCGAGATTCTTTCCACTTTTTATTTCACTTTCGCGCAGATTGTGATCATTCACAATGGTCTTTTATATTTTACTGTATTTTAATTGGAATATA
>JABUQX010129784.1:7500-10000 GCA_015478945.1 Trachelipus rathkii
AATTTATTCTTCTTCTCCCTCATTTTCTCAATCATTTGTTTCAATGTAAAGATTTGATCCACACTTCCTCTACCACTTCTAAAGCCACCTTGTTCTTCCCAATCAGTCCTTCAGTCGCTGGACGCATTCTTTCGACCAAAATACCAGTATATATCTTCCCTACCACACTTAATAAACTAATTCCCCTATAAACCCTACAGTTACCCTTATCTCCCCTACTCTTATATAAGGTATCTATATATTAATGCTCTCCACCAATCCCTCGGAACTATACCCTCCGTAAATGCTTTGTTACACAACTTCAAAATCCAATCAATCACCATCTCGCCTCAGTTCTTGATCATTTCACCGATAATTTCATCTATACCTGCAGATTTACCATTGTTCAACTTTCTCGCTCTACAAATTACATCCTCCTTACTAATGACCTCATCCTCATCCCCAAAATACCTATTCCTTCTTGCACCATCAAACTCACACACATTCACTTTCACCTCTTCATTACTATCAATGTTATTCCCACCACACTCTAGTCACATTCATTTCATCAGTTACGAAAGCACTATCCCTATTCATTATTCTATGCAGATTCCCCTTATTATATATATATATATATATATATATATAAGTATAGATTTAGTTATATATATATATATATAGGTATATATAAAGAGTATATATATATATATATATATATATATATATATATATATAGATATATAGTATAGTTACATATATATATATATATGTATATATACATATATTCATGCTCATGCAGGAGGTTGTGCTCGTGTTTGCTCTGCTGTGTGTTTGTGTTTTTGTTTTTAATTTTGCTATTAAAGTGTGTTGTTTTAATTTTGCTTTAAGTGATCAGTATTTTAATGTCATATTGTCTAGAGGTTTTAATTATTTATAAATTACTCACGAATTAGCGCTTTTTAAGAAGACTTAGATGGAATGAAACATAACCTAATCTTTCGAACATGCCGAAATCTTAAGATAAGTTTTTAGTGTTTTACCTTTTTAACTTTTTAAGTTTTTTTACGTATTTAATTTATTCATTAATGCAGCTTTTAGCTTTTTCTAAAGTTTTAATTAATATTATTATTTTTTGTACGTGATCTGTGTGTGTGTGTGTGTGTGTGTGTGTGTGTGTGTGTGTGTGTGTGTGTGTGTGTGTGTGTGTGTGTTTGTTTGTTGTGTGGGCACAATTCAGAGGGTTCTTTGGGTGGGCTGTGTATGGTCGATTGTGTGTGTTTTGTTTGTGAGGCTGTCTGTTTGAATGACTGGACAGAGAAGATGTAGGGGTGGGCGTAGGCTGGGGTTCTCTATTGACTTTGCTAACGTTCGTGGCCTCAAAGCTAACCATGAATCTGTGGAATATCACCTCGCTAACTCTCTACCTAACGTTTTATTACTGTCTGAGACCCAGCTAGCCAGGGATTCTTTTTCAAATAAACTTAATATCTCCAACTATAACCTTTTCTATAATTTCAGACTAAATGGTGGAGTCTGTGCCTATATAAACATTAACACTCCTGTAACACGTCTTGAGAATCTTGAATCTCCTAATTTCGATGTTCTGTGGCTTAAAATCTTTCTCCCTACTACTACCATTATCTTGTGTTTCTGCTACTGCTCCCCTAACGGAACAGATTTTCACCTCCTTTTTGAATATCTTACTACTACTCATGAGACTGTTACTTCTTCCCATCCAAATGCTGAGATCATCTATTTAGGTGATTTCAACGTTCATCACACTGAGTGGTTGGGCTCCTCTCATACTGATGCAGGGGAGGAGGCCAAAACATTCGGTATTCTCAACGATCTGGAACAGTTAATTAAAGAACCTACACACATACCAGATCGTCCTAACCAATTCTTGAACACGCTTGATTTATGTTTCACCACTACTCCTTCTCGATATAAATACACCATTTTCCCTCCTATTGGTAACTCTGACCACAATCTTGTAGCTCTTAATTTTAAAACTTTTTCTCCAGCAGCTTCACCATGCCCTAAACGTACTTTCTGGCACTTTAATGGGGTTAGTTGGGGGGCATTGCGTCATTTTTTAAAATTATTATTGGAGTAAATCTTGCTTTGACTCGGAGGACGCTTCGGTCACCGCTGAAAAGGTAGGGGCCATAATCACCAATGGGATGAGCAGGTTGATTTCATCTCCTCTAACTAAATCTTTTTCCACAAAACCTCGTTCGATGGGGAATGCCTCGCCCATCTGTGAGAGAGACATTATGGTATCGGGTACTGGAAAACCCTGCCTCCCAATAATACCTTACTAATTTCCATTCTGCTCGGAATCGTTGCAGGGATATTATTCGGCATGCTAAGCGCACTTTCACTAAAAGAAAGTGCGCCAACCTGCTTGGTTCTTCTACTGATAAAAATTTCTGACCTATTGTCAAATCCCTAATAACTTTTGTAAATCTGCCTTTTCTCCTCCTATTCGCTCTGACGGATCTGTAGCTAACTCTTCTTC
>JABUQX010129784.1:20000-22693 GCA_015478945.1 Trachelipus rathkii
GAATATGAACACGAACGAAACCATATCAGTTCGAAAAGGGGTATATATTCTCGTTAGACAACAACAACAATAACAACAACAACAACAACAACAACAACAACAACAACAACAACAACAACAACAACAACAACAACAACAACAACAACAACAACAACAACAACAACAACAATAACATAGTACAAAAATAAGTTCTTTATATACCAACCAACGAATATATGCTAACGTAACATTGTTTTCACATTAATAAAGCTAACATAGCATTACCAGAACTAAGAATATAATGTACAATAACAAAATCTAACACACTTTACGCTAGAATAAACAACTAACATTAACAAAGTTCCATACTTAACAGCAATAAAGTACCTAGCACAGCATACAAAACGTAACCTATTCACACTTTTTCAAGCATATCTCTAACATATCAATGTTAATTTTACATTAACAACTGATTTACGTAGCATTTAGAGTATCATTTCGGATAAACATAGCGCAAAATGAGTTCTTTATATACTAACCATCGAATATATGCTAACATAACAAGGTTTTCATATTAATATAGCTAACATAGCATCATATGAACTAAGAAAATAATGTACAACGACAATCTAACACACCTTACGCTAGAATAAACAACTAACATTAACAAAGCTCCATACTTAACAGCAATAAAGTACCTAGCACAGCATACAAAACGTAACCTATTCACACTTTTTCAAGCATATCTCTAACATATCAATGTTAATTTTACATTAACAACTGATTTACGTAGCATTTAGAGTATCATTTCGGATAAACATAGCGCAAAATGAGTTCTTTATATACTAACCCTCGAATATATGCTAACATAACAAGGTTTTCATATTAATATAGCTAACATAGCATCATATGAACTAAGAAACGACAAACTAACGCAACTTAAGCAAGAATAAAGTGTTAACATTAACAAAGCTCCACACTTAACACCTGTAAAGTAACTAACATTGCATACAAAACGTAACCTATTCACTTTTTCCAAGCATATCTCGAGCATATTAACGTTATAATTTAACATAGACATGGTAATATTTAACAAGGATTTATCATAATCTTGTCCAACTAACAAAGTGACCAATCTATACAAAATACAGCATCTTGATAAAGGTTTTTGTACAACCACGAACATACGCTTAAACAAAGCTTTAAAGACAATAAAGCAACATAATATGACCGGCAACTGCGCACATATCGTAGCAGCAAACTTCATTTCCGCGTATGAATAATCGCTAACATCCCGAAAATTCACTACTTATCAAAGGTGTGCAGCATAGGTCGGCAACACATTCGCATATCAGCGCCAGGGCCGTATCAAATCCCTATGCGATCACCTGTCAAAGCATAGCCAACACCGGGTTCAACACTATCTTCATTATCAGCCGTTTTTGGTAAGTATAACATCACTGACCTGGTGAATAAACACATACTGGGCAAATGGCAAAACCTAACATAATCAAAACGAAATCATTTTTTTAACACAAACACAGTGTTATCTACAGCTTTCTGTCAACAGTGTTATTGTCATAATATTTGGTCATGGGACGTACCACCCATGACAAATAGCTTTATTAACAGCCTAGCAATACATGGGTTTTTTCTGAGAGAACCCAGGGATGCGCCCTGCAAGGGCATAGCCCAAAGGGCTGCCCCTGGCGTAATCGCTACACCCCTCTTCAGGGGTACCCGAGATGGGTCTTCGTGCATCTCTCTGGGTGATCTCCAAGTAGTGCTTACAGTGCTTACAGTGCTATCAAATCGCCTCTGTATGAGGCGTTGTTGCCAAATCTACCAGTTTTGAATTGATATTTTCTGAAAGGGGGCGGGGTCTAAAATAGGGTAAGGATAAAAATATTTCATGTTACCTCATGAAAGCGTTAGGTGTTACAAGGGCCACCCCTGGGTTTTCTCTCGGAAGGTTATGTGTTGCTTTAGATACTCTTGATTAATGAAAACTGTTTATTCGTAGGTTAGGTACGTTATGTTAAATATTACTTTTACAATGTGAAAATAATTTGTTAGAGAAATGATGAGTTTTTGTAAGATATTACTGTGTTAACTGACGATGATGTGTTAGAAACGTGAGCCTAGGTTAAGTTTTTGTTGGGTAATGTTAGGTTTGCCCTAGAATTTTGCTAATGTCTATGTTTATTCATAGGTCAATTGATGTTATACTCAAAACGAGTGACACTTTGATGAAGATGGTGTTAATTCATAGTTCCAGATGTCGGTATCTTGATAGATTGGTCACTTTGTTAAGGGATCTTTGTTAGATGATAGCCTTTACCTGTTACGATATGCGAGTAGTGCGGAACATATCGAGTATTGTATGACCCGATAGCTACTTTACCTTTGATAAGAAAATTTTCAGGATGTTAGCTGATTATTCATACGCGAGGTATGTTAAGTTTGCCTTGTACATTATATTCTTAGTTGCGGTTATGATATGTTAGCTTTATTGATGCTAAAGCTTGTTGGTTAAGCATATATTCGATGGTTAGGTATATAAAGAACTTATTTTTGTGTTATGTTTGGATAAAACTTTGTTATGTTTTACAATTATTCGTTGGTCTGTTGGAAGGGCGCACAAAAACGCGAAATAGTTTCACGATAAATGCGAAACGGTTAAACACCCAAACACCATTGAACGAAGTACAATG
>JABUQX010129785.1:0-35000 GCA_015478945.1 Trachelipus rathkii
AGAGAGAGATGGTTTTTGAAAGTAACGTAGATAAAAGTAAGGTTATGGTTATGAGTGAGGAAAGTCCTGTGTGAAGTTATGTTAGATGTGAGGAGCTGGAACAAGTGTTAGTTTTAAATATTTAGGATATTGTTGGATGAAAAGGAAGTATGATGCAGAGTGAGGAAAGTTGTGAATGGCAAGAAAGTGGCTGGTGCAATTAAATTGTTGGTAGATGTAAGGGACTAAGTCTTGAGTGCGCTAGGGTCTTCTGAGGGTTGTTGTTACCTGTGCTATGTATAGTAGTGAGACTATGTCTGGAATAAGAGTAAGATCTAAAGTTCATTGTCTTCAGATGTACAATCTTTAGGGGCGTTTAGGTGCGAGAAGAATTGATAATGAGGAACGAACGTATTAAGAGAGTATGTGGTGTGAAGAAAGGGTAATGAAGAGAATAAATGAAAGTAGATGAGATGGTTTGGACATGTGGAAAGGATGATGATAGTGGTTTGGTTAGCGGATGTATAGTGGTGAGTGGTTTGGGAATCGACCGGCTTGGGAGACTGAAGAAAGGGGATGGAGTCAGTAAGGAAGTCTGGGGAGAGAAATTGAGTTTGGGCGAGGCGAGAAGAAAGGTGCAGAATAGGAGAATGGCGGGGTTTTTGTGAGGAGTAGGTTGTGGCCACATGGCCAGGGGTGAACCCTACGCTGAAGATATGCCATAGGAGGTCGCGGGTCCCGTGAAGCTCTACTGGTGATTTTCTGACGATGAGTTTCACCATAGGCTAGAGGGGGGGTAAGGCTGTGCTTTCTTTTCGACTTGTGGTCATATCTTCTACTACTTTTCTGTTTCCGGTGCATGTACGCGCACTTTACCCCAGTCTTGGGGAAAAAAGGTAGATTATAAGATTATATATATATAGTATATATATTATATATATTATATACTATATATATATATATATATATATATATATATATTAATATATATATATATATTATATATATTATATATATTATAATATATTAACAATTTTATTCATATATATATATATATATATATATATATATATATATATAGAGAGATTAACATATTCTCGAAGTGTAAAATATCCATTTTTTATGGTTCGCCTTTCTCTTTTGCGTTCATTTTCTTCACACACTCATCCTCCAGGCAACATCTTACTGACCACCATTTATCCACCTATCATATATACATACTTAACGTCCTCACCCCTTTTCTAGGCATCATGTTACAGACATCCCTACTTCTACTATCCCTATTGTGGGGGAGAAAGAATTGCCCACATCGTATGTCCTGCGTGTCGTAGAAGGCGACTAAGGGGACGGTGGTAGTTGGGTTGGCTGCCCACTACCACCTATCTCTTGCTAGGAATGCTGATGCATGCCTCGGAGATGGTCGTGATCGCCGTAAACGGCCTTCTAATTTTCGGCGAAATTGTATGAATCGTATGGGTACATGGAATGTCAGAGGAATAAATGTTGAGGAGAAGAGGAGAGAGGTGATGGATGTATTTAAAAAAGGCAAATTTGATTTGCTCGCTGTGACTGAAACAAAGATGAAAGGAAACGGTGAAAATGAGTGGTGTGGTGTGGAAAGGAATGAGAGGGGGAGAGAAGGAGTTGCAATTTTTATGAGTGACTTGTGGTACAGAGCTATGGTAGACTTTGTGTGTGTGAGTCCTAGAATTCTAATGGTTAGATTTAAGTTTGAAAAGGTTAAAGTATGTGTGTTGTGACGTATGGTCCATCTGAGGGAAACGTTGAAGAGAGATTTTTTTGGATAATCTGAATGATGTTTTGGATGGGGTGAGTAGGAGCTTCAGATTGGTAGTGTTGGGGGACCTGAATGGTTGGATAGGTGATCAAAAAAGGGATGGTATAACAGGTGGTTTTGGGGTGTCGGGAGAAAATGAGAATGGTAGAAAGGTGATTGATTTCTGTGAGGAGAGAGGTGTGTGTGTAACTAATATTTTCTTTTTCTTTAAACACAAGAGTATCCATAAGTATACTAGAGTTGGTGTAGGTAGAGATGGTATCGAAGTGAAAGTATGATTGATTTTGTGTTGGTGAGAAAGCAGATGCTTAAAGTATGTGTTGGATGTTAAAAAGTAATAGGTTTTTGAAATAGGTTATCTGCTGATTATAATAGCTTATTTTTAAATCAGGTTAGTGTGGGGCTTGGATGGAGAGGAAGGTGATACGGAAGGAGTGGTAAAATTAAGAAGTGAGAAGTTAAGCGAACAAGGTAATAAGGATAAGTATGTAAAAGCGCTCGCAAGTAAATCAGTTGAATGTGAACAAGTTGAAACTGAACAAATCTGGGAGCAAATGAAGGAAGCAATTGTTAGCAGTGCAAAAGAATATGTGGATATGCTAAAGTAGGAAGTAAGAATGTTAACAGTGAGTGGTGGAATGAAGAGGTGATGCAAGCGGTTAAAAGTAAAAAAGAAGCGTGGTTGAATGTACTAAAAGCAAATGATGAAGTTTCAAAGAAAGATGCTTGGAACTATATAAGGAGGAAAAAGAAATACTAAAAGGTGCATACGTAGGAGAAAGAAGAGGTAAATGAAACAGTTGGAAGGAGGATGAAATGGGGACTTACAAGGGAAATAAGGAAGCTCTTTTGGAAGGAAGCGCGAAAGGTTAAGCATGAGAATAAGGGGGAACTGCTTAGAATAATGAATAGGGATTGTGTTTTTGAACTGATGAACTGGATGTGAGGGGAGTGTGGAAAGAACACTTCGAAAATCTGCATAATATTGGCAGTAATGAAGAGGTGATAGTGAATGTGTGTGGGTTTGATGGTGCAAAGGGAATAGGTATTTTGGGGATGAGGTTATTAGCAAGGAGGAAGTAATAGGTAGAGTGAGAAAGTGAAGAATGGTAAACTCTCTGCAGGTATAGGAATTACTGGTGAATGAATCAAGAACGGAGGCGAGATGGTGATTGAATTTATGGATTTGGAAGTTGGTGTAATAAAGCGTTATGGAGGGTATAGTTTAAGGGATTGGAGGAGAACAGTAATAGTATCCTTTATATAAGTGTAAGGGAAAGTTTAGAAACTGCAGGGGAAATAGTTTGAGTAGTTGTAAGGGATGATAAATGCAATTTTTTGGTCGAAAGAGTCGCGTCGAGTGACTGAAGGACTGATTGGTGAAGACAAGGTGCGCTAGGAGTGGTAGAAGGATGTGTGGATCAAATCCTTACTTTGAAACCAATGATTGAGACAAATGAGCTGTAATAAGTAGAGCTTGTATTTAAAGTTTTAAGAAGTTGAAACAGGCGTATGATTGGGTTAATGGGAAGCCTATGGCAGGTGTTAGTGGAGATAAGGAGTTGCTGTAGGCTTCTGGATGGAATCAAAAGTATGTATGACGATAGTGAAGCGTGTGTAAGAATAAATGGTGTCAAAGGTGATTGGTTTAATATTAATAGTGGAGTGAGGCAGGGATGTGTTATGTCTCCTTGGTTATTCAATTTGTATATGGATGGGGTTATGAAAGAATTAGAGGTGGGGGTGGCAGGAGATGGGTGTTAGAATGAATAGATTTGAGATTTGTGTAGTTGCCATATCTATTATATGCGGATGATGTTTTGTGTGGGAATCTGAAGAGAGTTTGAGAGGATTGGTAGAGAGATTTGGCAGGGTGTGTAAAAGGAGGGGTTTGAAAGTAAACGTAGATAAGAGTAAGGTTATGGTTGTGAGTGAGGACAGTCCTCAGTGTGAAGTTATGTTAGATGGTGAGCAGCTGGAACAAGTGTCTGAGTTTAAATATTTAGGGTATGTTTTGGATGAGAAGGGAACGGATGATGCAGAGTGTAGTAGGAAAGTTTGTGAATGGCAGGAAGGTTGCTGGTGCAATTAAATCGTTTGTGGATGTAAAGGGACTAAGTTTGAGTGCGCTAGGGTCTTACATGAGGGTATGTTGTTACCTGTGTTATTGTATAGTAGTGAGACTATGGTCTGGAATAAGAAGTATAGATCTAAAGTTCAATGTGTTCAGATGGACAATCTTAAGGGCATGCTAGGTGTGAGAAGAATTTGATAAAATGAGGAATAAACGTATTAGAGAGTTGTGTGGTGTGAAGAAAGGGGTAAATGAGAGAATAAAATGAAAGGATGGTTATAGATGGTTTGGTCATGTGGAAAGGATGAATGATGTCCGGTTGGTTAAGCGGATGTATAGTGGCGAGTGTGTTGGGAAAGCGACCGGCTGGGAGACCGAAGAGAAAGTGGATTGAGTCGGTGAACGAATGTCTGAAGGAGAGAAATGTGAGTTTGGCAGAGGCGAGAATAAAGGTGCATAATAGGAGTGAATGGCGGGGTTTTTGTATGGGGGCATGGTTGTGGCCCACCTGGGCAAGGGATGAACCTTACATTAACGATTTACCATAGTGAGGGTCGTCGCGGTCTCATGAAGCTCTAAGGGAGTAATATTCTTCTGCTCTAGGGTTGATTTTTTTTCTCACTAATTAATGGTACCAGAGGGGGCGGTAAGGTTGGGCTTTCCTTTCGACTTTTGTCATATTCTTTCTACTGCTTTTCTTTTTTCCGATGCATGAACACGCAGCCTTATCCCCAGCTTGGGAAAAGAGGTAAGATAAAGAAAGAAGATTATAATAATATTATTTATATACTATATATATATATATATATATATATATTATTATATAAATATATATATATATTATAATATATATATTATATATATATATTATAATATATATATATATATTAATATATTATAGTATATATATATATATATATATGGTATACGTGAGATGTGTTGGGAACCGACCGCTGGGAGACCGAAGAAAAGTGGATTGAGTCGGTGAACGAATGTCTGCAGGGCGAGAAATGTGAGTTTGGCAGAGCGAGAATAGGTGCATATTAGGAGAGAATGGCGGGGTTTTGTATGGGGCATGGTTGTGGCCACCTGGGCCAAGGGATGAACCTTACATTGACGATTTACGCATAGTGAGGGGTCGTCGGCGGTCGCCATGAAGCTTTGGGGTGGATTTTCCTGTCTGTGAAGAGTTTCACTAATTTAATGGTAACAGAGGGGCGCGGTAAGGCTGGGCTTTCTTTTCGACATTTGTCATACTCTCCTACTGTTGCTGTTCTTTTCCGATGCTTGTAGCCCTCCTTACTCCCAATCTTGGGAAAAAAAGTTAGATAAAGAAAGAAAGAAAGAATATATATATATCATATATATATAATATATATATATATTATATATATTATATTATATATTATATATATATTATATATATATATATAATATATATATATATATATATATATATATATATATATATATGATATATATATATATATTATATATATATATATATAATATATATATATATATATATTATATATATTATATATTATATATATATATATCCACCGAACTCTGATTACCTTGCAGTTGGTGGGTGGGCTCTCTGGGATACTGTTGGGCGGGATTACTGCCCTTCAGTGTCCTAGAGCGAAGAATCAGAATTTTTTTTTTTTTTTTTTTTTTTTTTTTTTTCTAATTCATTCCTCATAATTCCTTTAATTTTTGTATAAGGTTACCCTCCCCTTTTCATCAAGCCCTTGGGCTATCCGGTGCCTCTTCCCGCAAGGGTTAGTTCACCCCACACTTCCTCCCGTGGATGAGGGTACAGTTGAAAAACCGGTCATTTACGGCTCCCTCGTCTGACCGGGCCGTCCAATTGTAGGGACCTGAGCCCATGGACTACCTCTGGGAGGACTGTCTGCACTTCGGTGTTAATCTCGGACTTTACCGAAGATTTAGGTGCCGTGTGGTACGCGGGTGGGACCCCACTTAAAGTTTCGGGAGGATCTTCCCGAGGTCCACATCCACAGTCCAATATACGCCGTGGGGTCCGGGTGGTTGTGTGGGTCTCTGGACTGTGACCTGCTGGGGAGATAAGGATTACCCTTCCTTATGAAATATACGCCTTTCCAGCCCATCCTGTTATTTGCTTTTATGTCTCATTTGCTTTATTGCTATGGTGCTCATTTATGGAGACGAAGTCTGTGGTTAATTTTTTATATGGAAATATATTAAAGAAAAAACACTTTAAAAAGGTGAGCCGAACATCAACAATAATTTACCATCTGTCAGCTTCCCTGCCTGACCCTACCACGGTCCCTACTACTTCTAGACCTGGTACCTATGCTGTACTTCCTTCTCCTACACCTGAGGGTCCTTTGCAAAATTTCACCGATTCGTCGACCAGCAAACCCCGAACACACCCCAGGTGCCCCAACGGCCCGGGCCATCCCGTAAAGGTGCCCCCCGTAACAGTCGTACTCATTTGTTTACTCCATACGCTGCACCCCCTCCAGGAATGTCAGCAGACATGTCATTCCCCCCAATGTATTACATACTGCGATCCACTACCTCCAAAACTCTTACTGAGCACAGAACCATTTTTCTCAGTAGGGCACTTGAAAAAGTCCTAGGAGTTGAAGACCCTCCAGTCACATTGATGAGGAATGGGTCCATTCTCATAAAAGCTGCTAACCGAAATCAAAGTTCCATTCTGTCATCCTTAACGTCTCTTGGAGATGTTCCTATTATTTCTACTCCTGATGACATAAGAAACACATCTAAAGGCACTGTTTATTGTTATGAACAGAAAGACGAAGACACAGCTGTCATTATGGAAAATCTCCAACAGAAAAGATTTCCCGTTACAAACATTTATAGATTTTCCCCTCGGCAGGGAAACTCTGACAAACCAAAATTCCGTTTACTGCCTGACTTTTTAATAGCCTTATCCACCTACCAAGGTCAAAAATAGGAGTTCACAAGTCACAGTGTTCGCACGTTTAATCCCCGACCCAGACGTTTCTTTAAATGTCAACGGTTTGGTCTCCTGAAAATAACTGTAGGGAACAGGAAGACATATGCCATCTCGGAGAAATATTTCACACTCCATGTGAAAATACCCTAACTGCAGAAACTGTAAAGGACCCCACAGTGCTTCCTCTTTCAAATGCGGTCTTACTGTTTGAACAGGAGGTTTTAAAGTTATGTACCATAAAAAAATTGAGCAGGAGAGATGCTATCGCCAGCTCAATGAAAAATATCAGACAAATCAAATGCAATCTTACGCCACAATACAGCTGGCCCCCGACTCCGCGTGTTAATCCGCCACAAACCCTATCTTATAGAACTCCTTCTTAAATTCCGTTTGAAATCGGCAAGTACTGCAACCAAGTCTACCTTGACTGCCACACTCCAACTTCTCAAAAAGTACAAAAGCAGCCTTGAATTCATCTCCGTCCAAAAGCCACACAAGCGCTATCTGAGTCATTAACTCTCAAAAAGCTAGAATGAAACTAAGCTAGCTCATCAATACAATTGGGAAAACACTCCCTGCAAGAACACCTGTCCCATATGTACTCACCAAATTGGGTTCCACAACTTTTTGCAGAGGACGCGTCTCTTTGTCCCTTAATTCGCCTCACTATTACTAAAACACTGGTAAAGATGTTTCAAAACACACAGAAAGGAATAGTCGCCAAGTTAAAGATTTTTCGTTAAAATATAGAGCAATCGACCCGAATTTTTAAACAAAAACAGTAACCCCAGATGTAAATGCAAATCAGAAGAGACCTCGCCATAATTACTTCTGAACAAAGCAAAGGCTTTCTAAAAGACTGTAACCCAAACATCCAGCTAATGAAACAACGCCACCAACCAACCATCTAATGGTCTTACAAGACAGTTTTAGTTCTTCTGATTCTTCTACAACTCTTCTCCCGAGTTTTTCCTTTATCAGCTTCTCTCTAAGGGATTCTAAATACCTAGAAGATGAAATTGGTACAGCTACTCCAAATGGAGCTTACTGCGATGACCATTCTCTTTTTCTAATGCTTCCTGAGCTTCCGAGAGGTGAATGGAAAACTGTTCAACGTAAACGTCGCAAACGCTCTAAGCGTTTTGGGCTGTTGGGGGCATGAAGATAGACCCAGAGGTCCCATTCTCAATCAAACTGCCCAATTTCCCAAAATCAAACCGCATGAAGTATTGGAAAATTCTCCAGAATCAGACCTTGCCAATTCATCGAATCCATATTGGAAATCGAATGTCGTAACCCCAATAATTCTCAAAAAAGACATACTCCGGTACACTTCTTTCCCCATTTCCATGGAAAACACTCTATGTCCCTCACATTTCTGAATCTACTTGCCAAGCGGATTCTGATTACTGCTCTCACTAATAAATATGAGCATTACGAATGCTTTTCTATTAACCACCAAACCCACATAAAAAGTTGGATTCGGTTGAATTCAACTTCTCTCGCATTCATGGTGAAGCTCTTTCACCAATACATCTGAAAACTCTCCCTAACAGATGTCATCAATAAAAATCTTGGTGTATGAACTACTTTCCCCAGGTTTTGTTCCCTCCTTCGCCGAGACCCACGTTCAACTCTCTCAATCTGAACCCAACCTCTAACATTACCGCCAGTCACATAGAGAAATTCGTCTCTAATAGACCCCAATCATAATATTCATAACTCACCATGACTACTTTCCTTCAACAATGGAATTGTCGTGGCTATTACTCTAATTTCGAAGAACTTGTTCCAACTAATAAACATATGTAAACAAAGTGTTATATGTTTGCAGGAATATCGACTAATGTCATGTGGCTTTTTCAACATCTGATTAAATCGGCCGTTAACTTTATAGAAAGGGTGACAATGATAGGGGAGGGGCAGGAATACTAATTCACAATCTATCCCCCTATTCCCCAGTCCCTCTCCAAACCAACTTTCATCAGTGCGGCAAGAATTCACTTGTCCATCGACATTACTATATGTTCAATCTACTCGCTCGAGTAGTGAATTTACTAAGTCGACTTAGCTGATCTTTTTAAACAGCTCCCAACTCCGGTTGTTATTCTAGGTGACTTCAACCTCCGCCAACCCTTATGGGGTGACTCTGTCACTTCATCTAAGTCAAGATTTAATTCTTCTAACACCCTTTCCCTGGGATGCCTTAACAGAGCCCTAACTATGAACGTTTAGATACACACACTTCTTGTATTGATATCTCTTTTGCTCCATTCTTATGGATCGCTTTAACTGGTCCCGCTTTGATTATTTATTCGGCAGCGATCATTACCAAATAGCTTAAATGAGCTTGTTCCAAGCCAAATGCAAAAACCCAACTCCAGCTGGCGTTATCATGCCACAGCTATCCCTCTTTCTTCTTTCAATAAACGATTTCCGATGTTGATGATGCATTTTTGCTTCTTCAGAAAGTAGTCATCTGGCAGCGGAAAGCTTGCATCCGCAGTCTTCTCAGGCAGGCGGTCGGCAACCCTTGGTGGTCCCAAGAGTGGGCACAAGCCACCGAGAGAATAAGAAACTCTACAGGCAATACAAAAAGACCGTACCACCCCAAACTGATTATTTTTAAAAGCAGCGCAGCGAGATCTCGGCGATTAATCGTAAAACTAAACGCGTAACAATATTTCGACTTGGCATATCGATGTTTATGTCCACACTCCCCCTTCCTTTAGTGTGGAAGTTACACAGAAAATATCTCGTCGTCCAATAACTCCTCACCAACAGTCCTCCGTTATGGGCTGTATAACTGTACGATTTTCCGCTTCCGGCGTTGGTCGGCGGAATGCGTTCAGGTTATAGCTTTGTAGCCATTCGAGTTCATTCCGCTACAATGAAGCCTTTCAAAAACTGAGAACTTGACACAGCATACCAGACTTTTCAACCAGCGAAAGGGGAAGATCATCTACAACCGTCTTTTACACTTGCAAGTATCAAACTGCATTGGAAAATAGCAAAAGACGGTGCCCTTGGTCCAGACATGTTTAATACTCATGCTCGTCATATCCATCCTTCGGCGTCAGCATTTTTTGCTGGATTTATATAACAGACTGGATCGAATCTTCTTTCCATCTATTTGGACTACAGCTTTTGTAATTCTTTCCCAACCTGGAAAAGATCCGAAGTTGGCAGACAACCAAAGACCAATTTCGCTTACCTGTCACTCCTGTAAATTAAATGGAGAAAATGGGTATCTGGCGCTTCTCCCTTTTCTGGAGAGCCGTCCAACCTTTCTCAAACTTCCAATTTTGTTTCCGCAAAAATCGCTTTGACTGCGGACCCGTTGGTAAAACTAGACCATGACATCACGGGAAGCCTTCTAACTTGGTGGATGGTTTCCTTGGTGTCTTTTCTTTTTGACCTTAAAAAGCTACGACACATGTGGAGAACGTGATTCTCTTAAACTCCATTCGCTTGGTTTCCGTGGACAACTCCTTCTTTTTATCAAATGCCTTTTGTCACACAGTCTATCCAGGTTCGTGCTCTTCATTACTGTCACGTAGTCATTTGGCACTTTATACCTGGAGTGAAGGCGGTTCGCAAGGGGTAGTTTAAAGTGTACTACTATTTGCTCTCGGATTTAATGATATTGTTACCTCTATTCCAGCGACTGTCATTTTTTCTCTATATGTCGATGACTTAGCATTATACATAGCCGGTGCCAGGCTGCCCTTTCTCGAACGGCAATTTCAACTAGCTATTGAAAATATTTCACAATGGGCTAGCTCCCATGGCTTCCATTTTTCCTCTCCCACCAAAACCTAAGCAGTGCTTTTTAAGAAAAAAGGAAATCGAGAACTTTGCAACCTTCTTTCCACGCGAACTTAACCTTTATTGGTTGCCTATTTCCTGTTATCACAGGGTCAAATTTTCTAGGACTCATTCTAGATGACCACTTAACATATGCCCCACATTAAACACTGAAAACAACTTGTTCATCGCGCGCTTGACTTTTTACGTCATCTCGCCTCAAACTCTTGGGGTGCTGATCGCAAGTCTCTTTTACGTCTATATATCGCCATAGTTCGATCGAAGCTTGAACTATTGCTGTGTAGTATATGGCAGGCTCGCCCTACCTCTTACTGCATCTGTTTGGATCCCATACAAACGAGGCGATCCGTATCTGATCTCCATGGAGCCTTTCGATCGTCTCCCCGGGTAAGCCTTGAAAGTTGAAGCCTATGTGATGCCACTCTCTCTTCGAAAGAAATACATTGTGTACAAATTATCTTCGTTTTCAAACCCAATACCGTCTGCCCTGACACCGTTTCTGCAGGGGGGAAAGGTGCCATGTCCTGTCAGAATACCTCAATCGTTCTGGCCATTGCGTTGCCGAAACAGGGTTCATAACAATACTTATGTTCGTAATATCCTCTGTCAAAAGGTGCTGCCTTTTTCATACGATGAAGGTTCACACCATTGTTTTATTTGCCCGCTCCACATTTGCCTTGGTCTGACCTCTCTCTCTTCCAAATCAAGCATTCTGCATGCCTTGTTAAAAAAACATCATTCCCATGTCTGCATTTCACAGTTTCATGGATGAGCTTTACTCCAGTATTTACTGATGGCTCTAAAACCGGGACAGGTGTGGGCGCATCTGTGTCTTTCCATGTTATCGCAACCTTTCGCCATACCTCGCCCCCTCATGGCTTACAATTTTCACAGCAGAATTAATGGCTATAAATGATTGCGCTTTCTCGAATTCTAATCCTTAAACAAGATCAATCTTATGTCATTTATTTAGATTCGCTCAGCGCGCTACAAGCGCTTAAAACCCCTTATACTAAAAACACAATGGTATCTGCTGTGCAGCAATTTCTTCGAGTGCACGACGGGAAAACAAATTATTTTATGTTGACCCCCACTTCTCATATAAGGGTAACTGGCAATGAATCGCTTGACAGAGAGGCAAATGGCCACTTCCTCATTTCGGAGCTGTTCCAGGTACCTCCCAAGATGCCAATTACGAGACAAGGCCTACTCCCATCAACGCGATTACTCATCCTGCTCTCGCGACAAGGTTTTTTTCGATCTTGATTGGCAAGAGCGTGGAACGAATGTCAGAGAGGAGCGAAACTTAGAAATATAAAGCGATTAATCGGGGAGTGGTCTTCCTCACACCGAAACG
The DNA here is from genome assembly GCA_015478945.1 of Trachelipus rathkii. Taxonomy (NCBI): domain Eukaryota; kingdom Metazoa; phylum Arthropoda; class Malacostraca; order Isopoda; family Trachelipodidae; genus Trachelipus; species Trachelipus rathkii. Next base: position 12,011 of record JABUQX010129785.1, read on the forward strand.
GAAAACGCTTACACGAGGTGATACTGGCACGCCATTGGCCACACTAATATCATTCACAGTCACTAATATGTTACGGAACCCCACTCCATTTGCAATTTTTAGTCGAAGTCATACGCCGCAATCTGTTTCCGCCATATCTTCATTATTGTTCCGCAGCCTGGACTCTATTCCGCCGCCGTCATTTTCCCCTACTTTAAGATCATAAACACCTTCCAAAAGATATCCCATATATTATCGAATCTTCCAATTTAGTAGTAATGCTATTTTCTTGTTTTTCTACAAGAAGTGAATGTTCTTCATAATATTTGATTTTGTTACGTAATAATAGGACTTTATAATGCAAGGATGTACTTTTGTTTAGTTTTTGTTTTGTTTATTTTTTATTGACTGAATATTCATTTCTCTATTCAAATCTTCTTTTGACGTTTGAAATATGTATGTTCCAGGACCTGCCCATGGTGGTGATTTTTTTTTCAACCCAGTGTGGCTGCTTTGTGAGCCGTGGGTGGGTCTGTACACTGACTCAAATAAAAAAATATTATAAGTATTATATATATATTTATTATATATATATATATATATATATATATATATATATATATATTATATATTATTATATATATATATTATATAATATATATATTATAAATAATATATATATATATATATTATAATATATATAATATATATATATATATAATATATTCCCTGTGTGTGGGGGAGAAGAAATTGCCCCACATCGTAAGTCCTGCGTGTCGTGGAGCGACTAGGGAACGGTGATAGTTGTTGGGTTGGCTGCCTACTAACATCTATTTCTTGCCAGGAATGCTAATGGCAGGCCTCGAGAAGGTGTGATCGCCGTAACGGCTTCTATCTTTTCGCGGAAACTGTATGAATGCGTATGGGTAACATGATAATGTCAGAGGAATCAAATGTTGAGGAGAAGAGGAGAGAGGTGATCGGATGTATTTAGAAAAGGGCAAATTTGATTTTGCTCGCTGTGGACTGAAAAAAAGATGAAAGGAAATGAAGAAATTGAGTGGTGTGGTGTGGAAATGTGTGGTGTGGCTGGTGTGGAAAATGATGAGAGAGGAAGAAGAAGGAGTTGCATTTTGATGAGTTGACCTGATGGTACGAAGCTTATGGTAGATCTTTGATGCTGTGAGTTAGAAATTCTAAATGGGTTTAAATTTTAAGTTTGCAAAAGTCAGGTAATGTGTGGTTGTGACAGTAGTGGTCACCTGAGGGAAACGTTGAAGAGAGTACGAATTTTTTGGATAATTGATGATTCTGGATGGGTGAGTAGAGCTTCAGATGTAGATAGTTTTGGGGGACTGAATGGTTGGATAGGTGAATTCAAAAAAAGGATGTATAACGGTGGTTTTGGGGTGGCGGGAGAAAATGAGAATGGTGGAAGGTGATTTGGATTTCTGTGAAGAGAGAGGTATGTGTGCAAGTAATACTTTCTTAAACACAAGAGTATCCATAAGTTACTAGAGTTGGTGTAGGTAGAGATGGTATCGAAGTGAAAAGTATGATTTGTTTAGTGTTGGTGAAGAAGATGTTGAAGTATGTGTTGGATGTTAAATCAGTTAGGGGTTTAGGAATGGGATTATCGGATCATTATGTTGTTCTATGTAAATTAAGTTAGTGGGGGCTTGGATGGAAAGGAAGGTGATACGAAAGGAAGTAGGCAAAATTAGAGTGAGAAGTTAAGTGAGCAAAGACAAATAAGGATAGTAGGTAAGAGCGCTCAGCTAGGTAAAACGGTTTTTGATGTGAACAAGTTGATCTGAACAAATCTGGGGGCAAATGAGGAAGCAATTGTTTAGTAGTGCAAAGGAAGTATGTGGACGTGCTAAAGTAGGAAGTAATGAATGTTAACAGTGAAATGGTGGAATGAAGAGGTGATGAAAGCGGTTAATGGTAAAAAAGAAGCGTGGTTGAATGGTCCTAAAAGCAAATGATGAAGACTCAAAGAAAGATGCTTGGAATTTATACAGGAGGAAAAAAAAATACTAAAAGGGGTATACGTAGGAGAAAACAAGAGGTAAATGAACAATTTGGAAGGAAGGATGAATGGGGGACTTAAAAAAGGGAATAGGAAGCTCTTCTGGACAGGAAGCGGCGAAAGTAAGAATGAGAATAAGGGGAATCTGCTTAGAATAATGATGGGATGGTGCTTTTGTAACTGATGAAATGGGTGTGAGAGGAGTGTGGAAAGACACCCTTTCGAAATCTGCACAAATATTAACAGTTAATGAAGAGGTGATAGTGAATGTGTGTGGGGTTTGATGGTGCAGAGAGGAATATGGGTATTTTGGGGGATGAGGTTATTAGTAAGGAGGAGGTAATGGGTAGAGTGACAAAAAGTTGAAGATGGTAAATCTGCAGGTATATGAAATTACAGGTGAATGATCAAGAACGGAGGCGCGATGGGTGATTGATTGGATTTGGAAGTTGTGTTATAAAGCGTTTATAGAGGGTATAGTTCCAAGGGTTTGAGAGGAGAGCGGTAATAGTACCTTATATAAGGGTAGGGAGATAAGGGGAAACTGTAGAAAATTATAGGCGAATAAGTTTATTGAGTGTTTGTTAGGGAAGGTATATGCTGGTATTTTGGTGAAAGAGTGCGTCGAGTGACTGAAGGACTGATTGGTGACGAACAAGGTGCGTTTAGGAGTGGTAGAGGATGTGTGGATAAATCTTTACATTGAACAAATGATTGAGAAAATAAAGGAGAAGAAGAATAAATTGTATTTAGGTTTTATGGATTTGCAACAGGTGTATGATAGAGTTAATAGGGAAGTTTATGGCAGGTGTTAGTGATATATGGTGTTGGTGGTAGGCTTCTGAATGGATCAAAAGTATGTAATGACGATTGGAAGCGTGTGTAAGAATAAATGGTGTCAATGGTGATTGGTTTAGGATTACGCGAGTAAGACAGGGTTTTTGTTATGTTCTTGGTATTTCAATTTGTATATGGTATGGGGTTAATGAAAGAATTTGAGGTGGGGATGGCAGGAAATGGTGGTTAGAATGGTGGAGAATGGAGATGAGTGGAGGGTGCCCTACTATTATATGCGGATGATTTGGTTCTGTGTGGCGAATCTGAAGAGGTTTGAGAGGATGGTAAGAGAGATTTGGCAGGGTGTGTTAAAGGAGGGTTTGAAAGTACGTAGATAAGAGTAAGGTTTATGGTTGTGATGAGGACACTCCTTTCAGTGTGAAGTTATGTTTAGAATGGTGAGCATGCTGGAACAAGTATCTGAGTTTAATATTTAGGGTAATATGTTCGATGAGAAGGGAACGGACGATGCAGTAGTGTAGTAGGAAAGTTGTGAATGGCAGAAGGTGGTTGGTGCAATTAAATCGTTGGTGAATTGTAAAGGGACTAGTCTTGAGTGTGCTAAGGGTTTTACCATGAGGGTATGTTGTTATTTGTGTTATTGTATAGTAGTGAGACTATGGTCTGGAATAAGAAGTATAGATCTATAAAGTTCAATGTGTTCAGATGGACAATCTTAGGGGTGTGCTAAGGCTTGTGAGAAGAATTGATAAAGAGAAGAAAACTAATTAGAGAGTGGTGTGGTGTGAAGAAAGGTAAATGAGAAGAATAAATGAAAGTATGTTGAGATGGTTTGTCATATGGAAAGGGATGAATGATAGTCGGTTGGTTAAGCGAATCTGTAAAGTGGCGAGTGTGTTGGGAAACCGAAACCGGCTGGGAGACGAAGAAAAAGTGGATTGAGTCAGTAAACGAATGTTTGAAGGAGAGAAATGTGAGTTTGGTAGAGGCGCGAGAAGAAAGGTGTATACCAGGAGTGAATGCGGGGATTGTGAGGGGGTATGGTTGTGGCCCACCTGGGCAAAGGGATGAAACCTTACATTGACGATCTACATAGTGAGGGTTCCATTCGCTTGTCATGAACTTTTAGGGTGGATTTTCTGACTGCGATGGGTTTCCCACTAATTAATGGTACTGAGGGGCGGTAAGAGCTGGGCTTTCTTTTCGACTTGTGTCATGTTCTTCTACTGCTTTTCTTTCCGATGCTCGTCACGCACACCTTACACCCATTCTTGGGAAAATATAAGGAAGATGAAGAAGAAGAAAAGATAATATCATTAATATATTATATATATATATATATATATATATATATATATATAATATATATATATATAATATATATATATATATATATATCAATATATATATTATATATAATAATATATATATATATATATATATATATATATATATATATATATATATATATCAATTGAAAATTAATTTTGGTTTTTCTTTTTATGATTATATGAACCACACTTTTCATTTTATATATATTAGTGAAATGGACAGGAAAATGAATATGATAAGCTAATTTCTTATTTCTGTTGTTTTAGTTTTTCCTTTTTTTTCCCCCCTATTTTTGCTGTTTTTTTATTTATCTTATCTCATCATATTAGATGATATAAAAGGATGGAAATGTGTAACAAATTTTTTTGTCTGTTTCCAGGGTTGCCAATTGTTAAATTTGCTTCTGGCATGGTTAAAGAATTAAGGCATGAGAAATGGTCGATAAAAGCAAGAGGAGGTCTTGTTGTAACAAGAAGACAAATTCCACTCAAACTCGCCTGGGCATTTTCTATACACAAATCTCAAGTGAGTAAAGTTTGGTGTTTTGGAAATGACTGTTAATATAACAGTTTTGGCCACGTGTTTCTTACTATTTTATATAACGTAATTCTAACATCTTTACGTTGATTTTTTTTTTTTTTTTTGGCATATTATAGATCGCCTATTTAACTTTTAAGCAATATACGACTCAGTCTTATTTACTTTTAAGCAATATACGACTCAATCTTACTTACTTGATTTTAGGAGTTTACTCGAACTTAAATTTTTTCTATCTTCTATTATTTTAGTAAGGGTAGGTTTTGAAAGACCAATTTTTTAGAATTTATAGATTATGTCGACGAAGGAGCCAGTTATTATTATTTATTTAGATTTCAACAAAGGACTTTAAAAGAATCCTGTGATAGTCTGATGCACATATCACAAAATTGTATAGGTGGAGATTTTAATATGATAAAAAGTTGATCGAGTGACTAAAGACATATGAAGTGGTTTTTTGTCAGGAATTAACATGTTAGCTAGCAAAAAGGTTTTCTTCAAAACTATATGCTGGATAATTTTATTTTAATAGATTTAAACGATTTGGATAAGGGAGTAGGGTTTCTAAGTTTGTTGATGATTCTAAATTGGCAAATTCCGTTGGGGAATTTTGAGGGTTTTATTAAAGTTCAGTCTGTCTTGGATAACTTCCTGGTTGGGTTCATAAGTGGCAAACGAATTTCAGTAGCAAAAAGTGTAAGCACTTCACATTGGCAAATCGAATAAAATTTTCAATTTTGACATAAATAGGAAATGGCAGGAGTCTTAAGAAGTTTGAGAGTGTTTATTAGTAGAAGTTTGAGATTGTCAGAGGATTTTTTGAAATTTATAGATGGAGTTAAGCTAACAAATTGATAGGAATTTTAAACCGCACTGCAGCTTACAAATGTAAGAAAACAATAATCAAGCCCTGGAATAGTATGAGTGTTAGATCGTTAATTGAATACCGAGCAGAAGTTTGAGCTCCTTGCCAAAGGAAAGGACATTGAAAAGTTAAGAATACAAGGCAGAGGTGCAAGAATGACTTGTGGTTTTGCAAATAAAAGTTATGAGTTAAGATTGAAATGGGAATGTTTTCTATGGAAGAGATTCTTAGAGGGGATATGATTCAAGGTTATATATTTTTTTATCTAATCTCTCAAGAGGAGCAAGCTCTTCATATAAGACCATGAAAGTACTGAAAGCGAAAATCGGTAAATGCAAAAAAAAAAAAAATTAAAAATAAGGATTCAGCAACCAAATACTTTGTTTGAATTGGTTTGCCTCAGGAAATGATAGATAATAGTTCATTTGAAACTTAAAATAGGTTGGATGGATAGGTATATAAATGGGTTTAGTGTTTACCGGTAACATCTTTATTGATAGTTGGAAGAAATTTTGATATGTTAATAAAGTCTTAAGACTTTAAAAGATAATTTTCAGAATGGGGAGTATATTCCGGTTCCGACCAATTAAATCCAAAATTCCTACTGGAACTAATTTCTGATCTACAGTTTCCCTTAATAAGTTACTTCGCACTGGAAAGAACTTCCAGTCCATTTTGAGAATTAACTTTTATATCCCTATGCCGGTTTACATATTGGATACTGGACAGCTGGTTTTCGGTTTCCTTTACGCTTCATTATGGCAGCAACTTTCATACTTTCTATAAGCATATAACCTGGTATCAAAAAAAAAAAAAAGTGCCTGTCAAACTATTCTTGTACAAGGCTTTTTCACATGCTATCTATCTTCCAAATAAGTTTTTCTTATCGTTCTTTCCTTCAATCGTTTTACAGTTCTCAATATCGTTTCTATTTCATCACCTTTAAGTGGGGTTTCATCAACATATTGAGATGTAGACTGGTATTATTTGTTAATTTGATCTACGATTATGATTAGCGACAAAAGTTTTCAAATTGGTACAGAGAATGAGGTGAGCGAGAATTGACTGAAGACAGAAGTAGAAAAAAGTTGAAGGAAACTAGATATTATTGGCCTAGTAGAGACAAAATTAATCAAAAAAAATGTTATAGCGCTCATGAAATAATTTTTCCATATAATAATCTAAAAATTTTGAATATCTCTAAACTATAATTTTTCTTTATTTGCAGGGAATGACCTTGGATTGCGTGGAAATGTCTCTCTCAAAAGTATTCGAAGCAGGACAAGCGTACGTGGCACTGTCTAGAGCTCGGAATCTCAAATCCTTAAGGATTTTAGATTTTAACACAGGATGTATAAAAGCCCATCCTGATGTCCAAAGATTTTACTATCAACTCAGGAAAAATCTGTGATATAAATAAAAAGACATTTTTAAAATTTTTTTAATTAAAAAAATAAAATTCTTCAACTACAAAGGGATTAGATACAACAATTTTTGTATTGTATTTTTTTAATTTTTTATATACTATCTAATTTTCTTGCTTAAATTGTTCTGAAAAAAAAGGAAAATTAAAATTATTACATATTGTACAAACTCTTCATTTTCATTTACATCCTTTTAACAAAATAAGTGAAATAAAACTTGAATTTAAAATTATACGAAATTATGTTGTCAATTAGTGTTGAACAATTTAAACTAATTTTTGCTTTACAGGAACCAACAAAAAAAAATATCAAATTTTAATTAGTAATTAATTTGTAAAAGCCTTAAATTTACTTACGAGCATCGCCTGTAATACTTCTAAGAAGCTTTCTCTTATTTGCTCCCTTAGGATTTTCATTCGACTTTCTTTTACGATTGTTTTTATTATTAAACTTTTGACCTATCGTTTCATTGAGGGATAAGAATTGTTCGGCCATTTCTTCTTTAGTAATATCTACTCCTTCTTCCACCTCTTCCTCTTCTTCCCTAAATATTTATAAAATAAAATTTTTAAAAGTAAATTATTTTAACCAAAATAAAGTAAAATATACTGATATAATATATATAAAATATATATATATATATACATACTTTATTACTTCATATAAGCCCGTCAACTTATCTGCATTTAATTTTTCAATATTTGGCTCCATTCCTCCAAAGGATCAGCGGCATGGAAGGTATGTCATAACATCATAGTGAGACCCAAGTAAAACCACCTTATCTCTAAAATAAAAAAAAAATATATATATATATATATATATATATATATATATATATATATATATATATATATGTTATTATATATATATAGCAGAGTAGCAGTGAGAGCAGCATATAAGGTATGCATATATATATATATGATAGTGATATATATATATATATATATATATATATATAAGTATAGTATGGTTGTAATTCACCTAGGCCAAGGTATGAACCCTACATTGGCGAAGGATGTCATAGTGAGGGTCCAATGTGGTCCCGTGAAGCTCTAGTGGGATTCTGACTGCAAAGAATATCTCACCAAAAGCGTGCCGAGCCGACGGCGTCATATTCAACTATTTTTTCTTGTTCCGGTGCATTTAAGGGCACCTTAGGGAGAGAAAAGGTAAGTGATAGAGAGTAGAAGAGTAGCAGAGTATATATATATATATATATATATATATATATATATATATATATATATATATATATATATATATATATATATATATATATATATATATATATATATATATATATATATATATGTAGGAGAAAACAAGAGGTAAATGAACAGTTTGGAAGGAGGATGAATGATGGTGCGTCTTTCTCTCTTGCGTTCATATTTCACACACTCATCCTCCAGGCAACATATACTAACCACCATTTATCCACATATCATATACACATGGGATTAAAAGTACACACCTCCACTTCTTAGATAACACCTTTACAGACATCCCTTACTACCAAATCCCTGTGTGCGGGGGGAGAAAGAATTTCCACATCGTATGTCCTGTGGTCGTAGAAGTTGACTGAGGGGCGGTGGTAGTTACATGGTTCACTACCACTTATCTCTTGCTGGGAATGCTGATGCATGCCTCGAGATGGTCGTGACTGGCCGTAAACGACCCTTCTAACTTTCGATGAAATTGTATGAATCGTGTGGGCACATGGAAATGTCGAGGGAATAAATGTTGAGGGAGAGAGAGGAGGTGATGTGATGTATTAGAAAAGGGCAAATTTGATTTTGTTTTGCTGTGACTGGAAACAAAAGACAGTGGGAAAAGTAGAAAATTAAGTGGTGTGGATGTGGAAAATGTGTGCGTGGCTGGTGGGATGTGAGAATGAGAGAGGAGCAGGCGAGCTAGTACTTTTTGATGAGTGACCCAGGCACAAAGCTATGGTATACTTTATGTGTGTGAGTCCCAGAATTCTAATGGTTAAATTTAAAACAGTGCTACTCGAGGTGTGTGGGTTGTGACAAAAAGTGGTCCATCTGAGGGAAAACGTTGAAGAGAAAATGATTTTTTGGGACAATTTTAAATGATGTCTGATGGGGTGAGTAGAGTTTCAGACTGATAGTGTTGGGGGAATCTGAATGGTTGGACAGGTGATCAAAAAGGATGGTATAACAGGTGGTTTTAGGGTGTAGAAAATGAGAATGGTGGAAGGTGATTGATTTCTCTGTGGTGAAGAGAGAGGTATGTGTGTAAGTAATACTTTTCTTTAAACACAAGAGTATCCATAGGTATACTAGAGCTGGTGTAGGTGGGAGATGGTATCGAAGTAAAGTATGATTGATTTTGTGTTATGAAGAAGGAGATGTTGAAGTATGTGTTGGATGTTAAATCAGTGAGGGGTTTAGGGAAGGGATTATCGGATCATTATGTTGTTCCATGTAAAATTAAGTTAGTGGGTTCATGGAAGGAAGGTGATACGAAAGGGAAGTAGGTAAACAGAGTGAGGTTAAGTGAAAGCAAGACAGTGACAGTACAAGAGCGCCTCGTTGGTAAATTTGTTGAATGCGAACAAGTTGATACTGAACAAATCTAGAAGCAATGAAGGAACCAATTGTTAGTAGTGCAAAGGAAGTGTGTGGGTGTGCTAAGTAGGAAGTAAGAATGTTACCAGCGAATGGTGGAAATGAAGAGGTATTTAAGCGGGCAAGGTAAAAGAAGTATTGAATGTACCTAAAAGCAAATGATGAAGTTTCAAAAGAAAGATGTTTTAAATTATATAAGTGAGGAAAAAAGAAATACTCAAAGGTGTATCGTAGGAGAAAACAATAGGTAAATGAACAGTTTTGAAGTAGGAAGGCTGAATGAGGACATACAAGGAAATAAGAAGCTCTTCAAAGGAAGCTGAAAGGTTAAGAATGAGAATAGTGGGAATTGTTTAGAATAATGAATAGGGGATGGTGTTTTGTAACTGATGAAATGGGATGTGAGAGTGGAAAGAACACTGACTTCGAAAATTCATATCAATATTAACAGTAATGGTGAGGGTGCTAGTGGAATGTGTGTGTATCTTTATGGCAGCAAAGGAATAGGGTACTTTGGGGGATGAGGTTAGCAAGTGAGGAGGTAATGGGTAAGTGAGAAAGTTGAAGAAAAATCTGCAGGTATTAGATGAAATTACTTTGGGGTGAAATGATCAGAAAGGTGGAGGCGAGATGTGGTGATTGATTGACTTAAAGTTGTGTACAAAAGCGTTTATGAGGGTGTCTGCGGGATTGAGAGAAGCGGCAATAGTACCCCTAGGCAAGGGGCAAGGGGAGAAAAGGGAACCGTAGAAAATTATAGGGAATAAGCTTTGTTTGAGTGTTAGAAGGTATATAAGCTGGTATTTTTATCGAGAGTGCGTCGAGTGACTGAGGGACCGATTGCCGAAAACAAGGTGCGTTTGGGAGTGGTAGAGGGGATGTGTGTATGCATCAAATTCACATTGAAACAAATGATTAAGAAAATGAGGGAGAAAGAAGAATAAATTATATTTAGGTTTTATGGATTTACAACAGGCGCAAGGATAGAGTTGATAGGGTAGCTCTATGGCAGGTGCTAGTGACATATGGTGTTGGTGGTGGCTCTCTGAATGGGAACTGCGCAAGGTATGGACGACAAGTAAAGCGTGTAAGAACAAATGGTGTCAATGGTGATTGGTTTAGATTAATAGCGGAGTGAGACAGGTTGTGTTATGTCCTTTGGTTATTCAATGTGTATATGGGATGGGGTTGGTGAAAGAATTCTGAGGTGGATGGCAAGGGAAATGGAAAGTTTGGGAACATTTTAGAGAGCAAAGTCCACTCATTGGTAAAGGTGGATGATTTGTCTTTGTGTGGCGAGTTCAGTGAGTAGCCTGGTGATTTTGGTGGGAGAGATTTATAGGGTACAAAAGGAGTGGGTCTGGTGCAAACGTAGATAAGAGTATGGTTGTGGTTGTGAGGACAGTCCTGGTGTGAAGTTATGTTAGATGATTTGCAGCGGAGCATATGTCTGAGCTTAAATATTTAGGTAATATGTTTAAATATGAACGGATGATGCAGAGTGTAGTAGAAAGTTTTGAATGGCAGGAATAAATCGTTGGTGATGGTAAAGGGACTAAGTCTTGAGTAAGCTAGAGTCATCCTAGGGTACTGTTGTTACCTGTGTTGGCCAGGCTGGTAAGTGAGACCATGGTCTCGAGCCGCAAAGTATAGATCTAAAGTTCAATGTGTTCAGGGACAATCTTAGGGGAAAAGCTTTTAGGGTGAAAAGAATTGATAAACAGGGAAGGAACGTGGCTAGGGAGAAAGTGGTGTGGAGGTGAAGCAGTGGCAATGAGAGAATAAATGAAGTATGTTTGCATGGCTGGCTCCAAGGAGCATAATGAAACATTGGTTGCTGTGGACAGGCAAGAGATGTTGGGGAACCGAATCTTATTGGGAGACCGAAGCAGAAAGTGGGATTGAGTTTCAGGAACGTGAATGTCTGAAGGGAGAATGTAGTTTGCAGAGGCGAAATAGTGCACGATAGGAGAATGGCGGGTTTTTGTATGGGGCATGGTGTGGCCTACCTGGGTCAGGGGATGAACCCCATTGACGATTACCATGGGTGAGGGTCCGTTTGTAACTTAAGGCAGATACCTAGTGGATTGTCTGCACGAGCTCTCACTACAATTAATGGTAAGGCTGGTTTTCTCGACGTTTCTGTCATGCGTTCTCCTACTTTTCTTTCCGAGCTGAGGCACCTTACCCCCAATCTTGGGGCAAAAGAGGAAGGTGAAGAAAGAAAGAAAGATATATATATATATATATATATATATATATATATATAAGTATATATATATATATATATATATATATATATATATATATATATATATATATATATATAATATATATATATATATATATATATATATATATATATATATATATATATATATATATATAGTTATAATATATATATATATGTATGTATATATATGTATATATAATAATACCTAATCTTCTTCTCTCTCCCGTAAGGTGTCGTAGCATGCACTGGAAACAAAAGTAGTAGAAAAATTTGACGCAAGTCGAAAAGAAAGCCCAGCCTTACTGTACCCTTTATACCCTTTAATGAGAGCTTGCCGCAGTCAGAAAAAATCCACCCTAGAGCTTCACGGGTTCACCCCTTGGCCCAGGTGGGCAACAACCATATCCTTTCACAAAACCACGCAATTCACTAATATGCACCTTTCTTCTCGCCTCTGCCAAACTCGCATTCCTCTCCTCCAGGCATTCCTTTACTGACTCTACCCACTTTTTCTTCGGTCTCCCAGTCGGTCGATTCCCAGCACACTCACCACTATGCATCCGCTTAACCAACTTACTATCATCCATCTTTTTCATATGACCAAACCATCTTAATACACTCGTTCATTCTCTCATTTACGCCTTTCCTCACAACTCCTTAACACGTTCATTCCACATCTTATCGATTCTTCTCACACCTAACACGTCCCAAAGATTATCCATCTAAACAGATTGAACCTTAGATCTATACCTCTTATTCCACATCGTAGTTTCACAACTATACATTAATATCGGTAACAACCTACCCTCCTTCTACAGAATCCTAGAACGCTTTAAGACTTGGTTTTTCTATCTTCACCAAGGATTTAATTGCACCAGCCATCTTCCCACCATTCACAACTTTCCTACTACACTCGGCATCATCTATTTCCTTTTTATCCAACATATAACCTAAATATTTAAACTTGGATACTTGTTCCAATTGCTCACCATCTAACATGATTTCACAACGCGGACTCTCCTCAGCCACTATCATCACCTTTCTCTTATCTACCATTACTTTCAAACCACTCCTTTTACACACCCTACCAATTCACTCAAAACTTTCTTCAGCTTAGCCACACAACAATAAGCAGGACACCCTATCCTCTTCCATTCTCCATTATTCTATCTCCTTCCCCCCCTCTAAGTCTTTCATCACTCCATTTATATACAAATTAAATAGCCATGGAAACATAACACATCCCTGCCTCACTCCGCCATTAATGTTAAGCCATTCACTTTACACTCTATTTGTTCTTGCAAAAGTTTCACCATCGGCATATATACTTTTGATTCCATTCAGAAGCCTACCACCAACACCATATATTACTAACACCTGCCTCAAATCTTCCCTATTAATCCTGTCAAACGCCTCTCGCAAGTTCATAAAACATAAATACAATTTATTCTTCTTTCTCATTTTCTCAATCATTTGTTTCAAAGTGAAGATTTGATATACACATCCTCTACCACTTCTAAATGCACCTTTTTCTTCACCAATCAGTCCCTTAATCACTCGACGCACTCTTTCAACCAAAATACCAGCATATATCTTTCCTACAACACTCAAACTAATTTCCCTTTAGTTCCTACAGTTCCCCTTATCGTTTAATAAGGGTACAATTACTGTTCTCCTCCAATCCTTCAGAGCTATACCCTCCACAAACGCTTTGTTACACTATTTCCATATCCAATCAAATCAAAATCTCGCCTCCATCCTTGATCATTTCTCCAGTAATTCCATTTATAGCTGCTGATTTACTATTCTACAACCTCATCCTCAAAATATCCATTTCTTCTTACACTATCAAACCCATACGCATTCACTATCACCTCTTCATCTCTCTGCCAATGTTATGCAGATTTTTGAAGTGTTCCCTCCACACTCTCCTAACATCCATTCCATCATTCACGAAAGTACCATCGATATTCATTATTTTATGAAGATTGTACTTCCTTCTAGAAGAACTTCTTATTCATAGTCCCCATTCATCATCCTCCTTCCAAACTGTTCATTTACCTCTTTTTTTCATCTTACTTATGCAACTTTTAGCCTTCCTTTTTTTTCCTCCTTATATAATTCCAAACATCTTTCTTTCGAAACCTCATCACATTTAACCACGTTTCTTTTTACTTTTAACTACTTGCATCACCTCTTCATTCCACCACTCACTATTGACATTCTTACTTCCTACTTTAGCATACCCACACACTTCTCTTCCTCTACTAACAAAATTATCTTTCATTTGCATCCAGATTTGTTCAGCTTCATCTTGTTCACATTCAACTGATTGATTTGCAAGTATTGTCACATAGTTTTCCTTATCAACTTGCTCACTTAACTTCTCACTCTAAATTCTCCCTACTTATTTCCTTCTTTTACCTCCATCCAACTTAATCTTACATAAAACGACATAATGATCTGATATTCCCATCCCCAACCCCATCACATACTTTAACATCTTCATCAACACAAAATTAACTACACTTTTCACTACAATACTATCTTTATCTACCACAACTCTACGAATACTCTTGTGCCCGAAGAATGTGTTACTTACACACATAACTCTCTCCTCAAAGAAATTATATTCAGTCAATCACAATTTCTCCTCCATTCTTGATCATTCCACCAGTAATTCCATCTTTTCATGCAGATTTACCATTCTTCAGCTTTCTCACTCTACCTATTACCTTATCCCCAAAATGCCTTTATTCTTGCACCATCAAAAACACACACATTCATTATCACCTCTTCATTATTACCAATGCTATGCAGATTTTCAAAGTGTTCTCTCCCACACATTCTATTCTTCCATCACGACATTATTCATTCATTATTCATTCTTATTCATTATTCTATGAAGATTTACCTTACTCTCATTCTTAACCTATAAGCACATCCTTCCAAAACAGCTTCCTATTAGCAAGTCACCATTCATCCTCCTACCAAACTGTTCATTTACCTCTTTTTTTTTTTTCCTAATACGTATGAGACTTCGTTTCCCTTCTTTATTTCCTCCTTATGCATTTACACACACACACACCTTTCTTTTGAGACTCCATCATTGGGTTTTGACACATTCAACCATGCCTTTTTTTTTTTTTAACTGCTTGCATTACCTCTTCATTCTACCAATCACTAAAAACATTCTTACTTTCTACTTTAGCACATCCACATATATATTTCTCTTGCAGTACTAACAAGGGCTCCTACATTTGCGTTCGGATTTTTTCAGTTTCATCTTGTTCACATTCAACTGATTTATTTTCAAGTGCTCTCACATACTTTTCCTTATAACCTTTTTCACAGCTTCGCGTTCTGCATGTCATATGAAGTGACTAAAAGGATAGTTGTAGTTGGGTTGGGACTTGGGACCCAATCTTTTCTTTAGGAATGCTAATTCATGCCTCGAACCTAGTCGCGACAGCCGTAAGCAACCTTGTATCTTTCGGCGAAACTGTATGAATCGTTTGGGTACATGAAATGTTAAGAGGAATAAATGGTGAGGAGAGAGAGAGGTGATGGATGGATGAAAGGAAGCGGTGAAGACGTGTGGTGTGGTATGGGGTGAAATGTTTGTATATGCTGGAGTGGAGAGAAGAATGATGATGATTATGATAATGATAAAGTAAAATAAACTTTTTTAAAAACTATGGAATTTTTTTATCATTCAAAATTTAAATAGACTTACGTGGAATCGTCAAGAGCAGAAAGTTGGTCTGAGTATAAAAGTGGTTCCTGATTTTCTGCGCGAAGTATCTTCTCTTTTGTCCTTTTCATAAACTGAAAGAAGAAAATAATAATAATAATAATAATAATAATAATAATAATAATAATAATAATAATAATAATAATAATAATAATAATAATAATAATAATAATAATAATAATAATAATAATAATATTATTATTATTATTATTATTATTATTATTATTATTATTATTATTATTATTATTATTATTATTATTAATTAATATTATTATTATTATTATTATTATTATTATTATTATTATTATTATTATTATTATTATTATTATTATTATTATTATTATTATTATTATTATTATTATTTCACCAGAGATGAAGAATGAGAAGTAAGTTCTGACATTGTCATTTTCAAATGGCCATTAATAATAATAACTGCATTTGCGAATAGCAAAGACGGTGTTCTTGGTCCAGACATGATTTCGTACGTTATGCTTTGTCATATCCATCCCTCGGCATCAGCATTTTTGCTGGATCTATACAACAGAATCTGGATCGAATCTTCTTTTCCATCTATTTGGACTACAGCTTTTGTAATGCCTATCCCCAAACCTGGCAAAGATCCGAAGTCGGCGGACAACCAAAGACCTATTTTGCTGACCTGTCATTCCTGTAAATTAATGGAGAAAATTATAGCCGCTTTCTCCCTGTTCTGGAGAGCCGCCAAGCTTTTTCAAACTTCCAGTTTGGTTTCCGCAAAAACCGTTTGACTGTGGACCCCTTGGTAAAACTAGACCATGACATCCGGGAAGCCTTCTCAAGTGGTGGGATGGTTCTTGGAGTCTTTTTTGACCTTGAAAAAGCTTACGACACAACATAGAGAACTGGGATTCTCTTTAACTACATCCACTCGGTTTCCGCGGACAACTCCCTCTTTTTGTCAAATGCCTCTGTCAAACAGATCCATCCAGGTTCGGTGCTCTTCTATTCTATCACGTCACTTTACTCTGGATGAAGGCGTTCCGCAGGGTAGTGTTCTCTGCGTACTACTATTTCTCTCGGATTTAATGATATCGTTACTTCTATCCCAGCGACTGTAAATTTTTCTCTCTATTTCGATGACCTTGCGTTATATATAGCCGGTGCCAGGCTACCTTTTCTCGAACGGCAACTTCGACTAGCTATTGATAATATTTCACAATGGGGTAACTCCCATGGTTTCCATTTTTCTCCCACCAAAACCTCATCAGTGCTTTTTAAGAAAAAAAGGAATCGAAGAACTTACCACCTTCTTCCAGCGAACCTAACCTTATATGGTTCGCCCATTCCTGTTACTTCACAGGTCAAATTTCTAGGACTCATTCTAGATGAACCACTAAACATATGCACCGCATATTCAATACCTGAAAACAACTTGTCATCGCGCGCTTGACCTGTTACGTCATCTCGACTCAAAATCTTTGGGTGCTGATCGCAAGTCCCTTTTACGCCTCTACATCGCCCTAATCCAATCGAAACTGGACTATGGCTCTGCAGTATACGGTCAGACCTCCAAAAAACTACTGCACCTGTTAGATCCCATCCAAAATGAGGCGATACGTATCTCTACTGGAGCCTTCCGATCGTCCCCCGGGTGAGCCTTGAAGTTGAAGCCAATGTGATTCCACTCTCTCTTCGAAGAGAATACATCATGTGCACTAGTTATCTTCGTTTTCAAACCCCAATACCGTCTGCTCTGACACCGATTCTGCAGATACCTCAGAATCCTAATTACTGGCCATTTGCAAACACGGTTCATAACATCCTAAATTTCCTTAACATTCCTTTGCAAAAGGTGCAGCCTTTCTCTTACGACGAAGGGTACACACCTTGGCTATTCCCCGTTCCCACCATTTGCTTGGCTCTGACCTCTCTCTCCAAATCTTGCCATCCTGCTGCCTTGTTAAAAGCATCATTCCTGGCTCATTCCGCAGTTCACGATGAATTTACTCCAGTATTTACTGACGGCTCCAAAACATGGGATAGTGGGGGCGCATCTGCTGTCTTTCCTGACCGCAACCTCTCCCATACCCTCCCCCCTCATGCTTCAATTTTTACGGCAGAATTAATGGCTATAATGATTGCCGTTTCTCAAATTCTAATCCTTAACCAAGATCACTCTTATGTCATTTATTCAGATTCGCTCAGCGTGCTACAAGCGCTTAAAACCCCTTATTCTAAAAACACAATGGTATCCGCTGTACAACAATTTCTTCGGCTGCTCCATTTCCGTAAGAAACAAATTATTTAATGTTGGACCCCATCTCATGTAGGGGTAACTGGCAATGAAATCGCTGATAGAGAGGCCAAAACGGCCACCTCCTCTTTCCGGAGTTATTCCAGGTACCTCCCGGATGCCATTCGACAAGGTTGCTTCCCATCAACCGATTACTATCCTGCTCACTGACAAGGCTTTCGATCTTGTTGGCAAGAGTGCTGGACGAGTGATCAACGGGGAGCGAAACTCAGAAACAAAGCCGAATATTGGTTAAGTGGTCTTCCTTCCACAGACGAAAACGCGTACACGAGGTGATACTTGCACGCCTCCGTTTTGGCCATACTAATATCACTCACAGTCACTATATGTCACGGGCAAATTTTGCCGTCGCCACACCCCTCAATCTGTTCGCCATATCTTCATTGATTGTTCCCATCTGGACCCTATTCGTCGTCGTCATTTTCCTACTTTACAGTCCATAACACCTTCTAAAAGATTTTCCCATACCTTATCTGAATCTTCCCACTTTAGCAGTAACTCTATTTTCTTGTATCTTCAAGAAATGAATATTCTTTGTAACATTTGATTTTCTTATGTAATCTTAGGACTATTTATAATACAAGGGTACAATTTTATATGGTTTTTATTTGTTTTTGACTGACTGAATATTCATTTCGCCATTCAAATCTCTTTGACATTTGAAGCATATATATGACAGGGGCCACAGGGCCCTCCCATGGTGCTGATTTTTCAGCCCAGTATGGCCGATTCTTTGTGAGCTGTGGTGGGTCCTGTATACTGACTCAAAAAAAAAAAAAAAATAATAATAATAATAATAATAATAATAATTGATCTAACTAGATGACTGAAGTAGTGTAATAATGACTTTGAACAGGGCGCTTGTTCAAGAATCAAATGTACAAACATGACACAAATTTTTAACTAAAAAAAATGTTAAAACATATTTTCAAATAAAAATACTTTGAGGTCACATTGAATATTTTCTGGTACTACAGGTGTGCTTACTCTATAGTAGGCGTTCAACAAAGTTTAACCCAACTTAATAAACTTGACCTTAAAAAAAAAAAAATTGAACTCAAAAACCTTAAAAGAAAAAAAAATCAAACTGAAATACCTTTCAAACTATAAATTCTTATGTCTAGTCTCACTGGAAATACAGAGTGGTTAAGCTGTTATATCTGTATCTTATATTTTTGAAGAATTTGTTATCCATAATTTTACAGGATTTCTATTACAATGTTGTTTATTCTGAAGAAACTACTCAGAGTTTTTGTGCAAGCAATAATTTACTGAACCCAATGCAAAATGCAGAACCATTTAGTAAATGTAAGTGTTATGTTACAAAAAAGAAAGAGTGGTCGCAAAGGTGAGTTCAAGTAAGTATTTCATTGCCCCAAGAGATGATACCAAACATCCAAATCAATGTATTCATTTATTTATTGCTTTTTTAGCTAACATTAGAACCGTTTACAAATCCTAGTTTTTAACCTCTCCCTTTAATACTTTTTGGCTGTGAAATTTAATTTTTTAAAGATTTGAATGCTTATATACTAAAATATTATAAATAAAGTTTGTATTGTAAACTGACCATTTATTGGATTGCAGTATAGTACAGCTTATTATAGTTTATTTATTGTCGTATACTAGAGCTTAATATAGTTTACACTTTACAGTATAATATATGTTTAAATATGAATATATGCAATGTAGACCACAACCAAAATTATAGACAGCAAACTATAGTAGCACCTATTTTCTTCACACATGCACAAACACACAAGGAACAGAGCTATGTATATGTTACACATCAATGTTGTCTTATTATTACTTATTTAATAAAATTTTATTATATAAAACTTTTTATTCTAAAGGGTAATGATGTAAAATTTAAGATACATTGGATGTTTCTGAATGTAAAACACTGAAATAAAAAAGGGAGTTACTACAACATCCATCATTTATAATAATAATAAAAATAATTTAATATTAATTTATGATATAAAACTCTTCCATGCAGTAGGCTTAGTCGAAAATTCTGGACAAGAAAAAATACAGCAATAAACATACCGGTACTAACCCAAGTTCATATTTCAACCTTTTATCTTTAAAAAATAATTGAAAGATAAAACTGGGAAAGAAAAATGAACCCTTAGTGTAAAGCAAAAATAAATGATATTGTGGATAGGGACAGATAGAGAGATTGAGTTTATAAATGTCGATTCAAATGTGATTGTGTATCTGGACACAAAGGATATAGGGCATTGAAGGTCAGAAGAATTAATAGCAGATTATATGAGGTTCATTCAAAATATGAAAGCTAGTGGAAGAAGGTGCTTGATTTCTAGGATTTTACCTAGGTTAGGTGCAGGTCAGGAATGGGGAAGTAGGGCTTTAGGTGTAAATGAAAGGGTTAGGAAATTATGCTTTTCAGAAAATATTAGGTTTTTGTATTTGTGGAGAGAATTATTGGACAAAAATCTTTTTGCATAAAGGTGTTGAGCTTTTCAGTGCCATTTTGGAGACTTATTTTTCAAAAAACTAGGTGAAGTTAGGGGTGATGGGCTAAATCTTGATATGAATAATTATAGCAATGGTAACTATAATAGTGGTGAGATAAATAAAACTAGCGTTGTTAAGTCCGAATAAAGATAGATAGGAATACAATGACATTTAACTATGCATACTGTATAAAATGTAAGTTATAGCCTAGAAATAAAAAAGATGAGCTGATTAGTTATACCATAAAGTGAGAATCTAGACATTATTTGCGTAACTGAAGCATGGGTTAATGAAGAATTGTATGGAGACTCCTTTCAGGAATATAAAATAGTTGGATATTCACTTTATTTACACCAGTGTAAAGGAGGAAAGAAGGGTGGTGGTATGGCACTTTATATGTTAAAAGCAATATTTAATTTGTGTTAATGACTGATATTAAAACTAATTACATACAAAATGAACTGAGAGGATGACATCTATACAATAAATTCATATATGATAAGAGGGCACTTAATATCTGCCAGCTCAAGGAATAGACAGGGAAATTGCAGTGCGAAATCTTAGACAAAGAGCAGTAAAGAAAAATGTATAGTCATAATGTAAGATTTAATTTTTTCCATATCTAAATTGGGATTCTTGCCTAATATGGACTTGGTAACAGTTCTGTATTTATAATTGTATACTGGGGACAACTTTTCGAGCCAAATGGTCCACAAACCAATAAAGATCATTTAATTTTATGGTCTTAGACTTAATATAAACTAACAATGAGAGGTATGGTGATATAGAGTTTACACAGAGGAGAATTAGGAATTGGTGACCATGTTAGGAATGATTTTAATATGAATGTGGGATATCTGAGGCCAAATTGCAAATTAATAGAAAAGATCCTGATTTCCAAAATGGAGATTCTACCAAATTTTGAACAGTTAGTAGACTGGGACTTTGGGGATGAAAAGAGTATTTAAAAACCGAAAACCTGGTTAAACTATGTAGGAACATTTTACAAATTTTGATGAATATTCAGTCAGCATATTTAAAGATAACCTAATAGGGGTAAGAAGATAAAAGCGTTTATGATGTATTAGAGATAAGAGAGAAGAAAAATCAAATAAAGTTAGAATGTTTTAAAATATTCAAAAGTAGTAAAGGAGGATGATTTAGAAAATTTTAGTATTTTTTTTTATATCTTTATAAATTTAAAAGTAAGAATAGGACGATTAGTCCAATTTAAAATTGGGAAAAATTTAGTGAGTTCAGATAAGGAGCTGGTCAATATTTTCAATGCTATTTTGTGTCAATGATTATTGAGGAAGAAGCATATTAGTTTGGAGACTACACTTCTGCTATGCATGTTAAAACAGACTTACAGAATTTGAATTTGACGTGAAAGATATAAACGTTTATTAGACCATATTGATCCAGGTAAAGCTGCAGGGCCTGATGGTAAATATGGTAGAATTCTGAAGGAGGGTAGTACCAGCATTGCTAAGGCACTGTATTTGATTTTAAGCAATCTATAACATTTGGTGAGGTATCAGACGACTGAAAAACAGCATATGTTATGTATAAGAAAGGTAGTAATGAAGATTTGGGAAATTATAGGCCAGTTAGCTAAACTCTGGTTGTAAATATTTTGGAAAAGTTACTGAAAGGTCATATATAGAGAAATATTTGGAAGATAACAAGATATTGTATGAGTCCTGCATGGTTTTAGAAAGGGTAGGTCGTGTCAGACAAACCTTTTAGAATTTATGGAATACATTACTGACTGCATTGACTGAGGAGATCCAGTTGATATTATATATCTAGACTTCAGCAAAGCTTTTGATAAGGTTCCCACATAAGGCTGATGAAAAGTTAATGTAATATGGGATATAGGTGTAGTTTAGATATTGGCTTAAAAGAGTGGTTTAAATAGAAAACTGTGTACAACCAAATGGGCAATAACTCACCGTGGGAATAGGGTGAAGAGTGGTGTCCCACAGGGTTCAGTGCTAAAGCCACTATTGTTCCTCATATATATAAATGATTTAGACCAGGGACTTAAATGTAAAGTTTCTAAGTTTGCAGATGATACCAAAGTGGCTACCTCAGTAAAGAATAGTGATGGATGTATAAAGATTCAAAATGATCTTCATAAATTTCTTGGGTGAGCAGATAAGGGCAAATGAATTTTAATAGTAAAAAGCAAGGTTCTTCACCCAAGTTACCCCAAATAGGCTTTAACTCACATATGAATGGAAGGGTTGAGTCTGTGGACCAAGAAAAATTGTGATTATACAGTAATTTGAAAGTAGCTAATCAGTGTTTGGAAGCAAGGAATAGAGCTATAATAAATCGCAATGTCATTTACATGAGCAAGGAAGTTATAAGTAAACCATATAATAGCTTTCATAAGAAGTCAGTATTAGAGTATCGTGGCACAAGTTTGGGGCCTTATTTAAGAAAGACACAGATATGCTAGAGAGAGTGCAACGTAGAGCAACAAGTATGATTTCTGGTTTGAGGGTAAGAACTATGAGGAGAGGCTGAAGGAGTTAGGAAAGTTTTTTGTAGAAAGGCGATTTCTCAGAGGGGACATGATACAAGTCTACAAATTATTTACATCTATTGATAACAGGGGCCAACAAGTTCTTCATAGTGGACCATGGACAGGAGACCAGAGGGCACA
>JABUQX010129785.1:37500-40684 GCA_015478945.1 Trachelipus rathkii
TTATTAAAATACAAAATAGTTCATAGTTTATTCTTCCATTATTTCCTGAGTTCATAATATTATAATTGTTGTTAGAGTTGATGCTGCTTAAACTAAAGGTCATAATATAAATTCTGATTAAAGGTAAAATACTATTTTCATGTTATTGATTCACATTGTTTTTTTTTATTCTTATACTTTAATTCTAATTCCATTTATTTTATATTTTTTCTGAGTGAATTGGCCCAGTTTTCCTAAACTTTCTAACGAATAATTCAACAAAGGTAACACCACAGAAAGAGGAAAGAGGAAACGGTGGCAGTGTATCAAGGGGTTCTGAGGATCTCACTGGTTTATTGCCAAACCCTGGCCTCAAAGGGTTCCAATTTTCTCTAATTTTAAGGATAGTGCTAAGTGAGTTCGTATTATTTCTTTAAATTATTACTTTTCATTATTTATATGATTTTAGAGTTCTCTTTCTTTCTCTTACTTTCTATTATAAAACATTTAAATTTCTTTATCATTTATTTAATTTATTTCTTATTTATTCATAATCATTATTAAATTATTACATAATTGGTAGCAGAGCGTAGTTCTCGTGAGAGAGTCTACCCTTTGGTTGCCTGCTACCTTTTCCTTTTCCTTTCCTTTTTTTTTTTTTTTTTTTTTTGTTCTCCTTTCTTTTGTTTTTTTTCTTGTTCAATTAATCATATTAAGAGCATCAACTCCACACTTAGTTTAGTTTCCCTAATTCCGCTACTTCTTGATTGTTTTTTTTTGGACTCTTTTGTGTTCCACTATAGTACACTTACTCTGATTTATAAGACACCAATATCTCATTTCTGTTATTAACTATTAACTTAATTAAGACTCAATTATCCCATCTATCTATTAAATAATAAAAAAAAAAAAAAAAAAAGACAGAAATATCCCATCTATTAACTCCATCTATTACATATTATCCAGTATAAATTTCCCCCCCCCCGGGGCGTTCGATCCGAGTAATGGCGACAAATACAAGCGACGTTTCGGGCGAGATGCGTGCGGACATAAAAACGACGGTCGAAAAAATCGAAATATCTACTTCTATCTCTACATCCATAGCAGATGCATCAGGGTTTTTGGCTAGCCAACCAACAACCTTGATGACATCTGTTACTCCGATTATGTCAATAACGTCCCAACCCACTGTAGCTGAGTCTTCGGGGGTGATGCATGTAGCTGCAACACACTCGACAGGTTCAGTATTTCCCTTGTTTACGATGTCCCCTCCAGTGGCGGCAACGGTGACACAGTTAGGTTTGCCAGCAGGAATTCCTATGAATAGACCTTTTGATGGTGGAATACAGTCAGGGATGAGTGGATCACAACCACAGATGCAGTATACACAATTTTTGCCCCCACAACAGGTTCCAGTGCCTATGGGTGGTATACATCAGGGGATACAACAATCAAACCCTCAAACTCAGACACAAGATAACCCCACTATGTTACGAATATTAGATCAGAATCAACAGACCCTGGATATGGTCACTCAAATGATGCAATTGATGTTAAATCAACAACAACAAAAGTCAAAGAAAATGATTCCTGTAGGGAAGTATGATCTTGAGAATGGGGAACCTTTTCCACAATTTTTGCAAAGATTTGAAGAGTATGCGCTGGCAACTTATCCTAGTTCTACGGTTGACGGATGGAGAACCTATTTGGGTTTGCACCTGGGGGGAGCCATAAAACAGGTGTATGATGTTCTCATGAAATCAAATGCAAGCTACGCTAATATTAAAAAGGAATTGACCGACTGGTTTGGTGAATATCTACAAAAGCAAACAAAATGTGATTTAAGTACTTTTAATGCTGCACAGATACTGACAGATGAAACTATTCCACTATATGCCTTGCGGTTGCAAGGACTGGCAGAGAAAGCATTCCCGGGAACAGATGTTAGTGCTATGAAGATCGTTCGAGAGAAACTAATTAAAAGTCTACCGAAATCCGTACAGGATTTAGTGAATTCGCTTATAGTAGTTTGCGAATTATCTATGAAAGGTGCTCCACTTTCTTGGGAAGGCTTGGTGAAGCTGATTGACGATAATTATTCTAGAAAATGCATGGCCGATAAAACTAGTAATGACTTGCAAAAGGGTAACACTCCTGTAATAATTCAACCGGAAGTTATAGATTTAACTCCGGCAGTTCCTATTAAGCCACAACAGCCAACTGGATACAATGCTCCATCAGCGGTTGGATCAGTGTGGTCGATGCCGTTACACTACTCAGGTTATTCGGTACCCAGTGACTATACAAATAATATTCAAACTCCAGCTGGTATGCCGTCCTTTGTTTCATCTTCGACACCGCAGTACTCAGGTACCTGTAAATATCCAACTTATGTAAACAGTTTCGCGAATCAAATGGCACAACCACCTAGGTTTCCCACTTCAACAGGTCACTATGCAAATAATGCAGTAAATACAAGTGGAAATCATCCCCAATCAAATATGACAAATATTCAAGCAAATAGACCTTCAATTCAAAATCATCCGAATACAGGCCCAGGTCCGTCTTTAATTTGTAATTATTGTAAAAAATCCGGCCATGATGTACGAGAATGTCGATTACGACCCAAGTGTCGTTTTTGTGGAAAAAGGGGACATGTGGCGGATGAGTGCTATATTTTCAAAAACAAATGTATACGATGTGAAGTTGAAGGGCACGTAGTTCAGGAATGTCCCAACCGACGGCAGAGGACATCACAGGAAGAAAATGCACAAGGATGTCCTATCTGTAGTGGTGAGCATTTAGGAATCAATTGCCCACAGAGGTTACAACCACAAGTGACGAAACGAGGGGGAAACTAGGACGCTCTGTGGCAATTGACCCTCCCACGGAGCCTCTAGAGGAGAAGGGTGCAATACCGAAGAATTATAAGAATGCAAAACCCCAACGACAGAGTGAAAAGAAAAATCCTGTGATGGTAGTTGATGGGTCACAATTACCAACAGTCACAATAAACAATGAGGACAAGTGTGGTCACGAGGAACCACTTCCGGAAAAGGTTTCGCAGATGGAGCCTTCTGCGCCTCCTCTGGAAGACGAATCATTAGATTTGTCAAAAAATGAAAACGAGGAAATAAAACCACAAGAGAAGGAAAGTTGTCCTATTATTGCAGATGTATCACTCCCAAATATTGTACAAATCCCT
>JABUQX010129786.1:0-2500 GCA_015478945.1 Trachelipus rathkii
GAGAGAGATCTTTCAGGTAGGTTTAATGCCCTTTCATAGAACTAGCATACTTCTTCCATTCTTCCAAAACTGGTTCTCCCTCCAGAGCTTCATCCAGAGGTATCTGCTTTCTAAGCGGCATAAGATTCCCAACGCTGGTCCTTAGCGAATTACAAATAAAAGGTAAGGACAGGTTCTGCTAGCCCCTGTCGCCCTATAACATGCACGAAAATCTTCATATATCCTGACCGCTACGACAAACAATCTTCTTTGAGCGCAAATTCAATGTATTTATTTATATATATATATATACTATATATAATACTATATATATTATAATATATATTATTATATTATATATATAATTATATATTATATTATATATTATATATTATATAATATATATATATATATATATATATATATATATATATTTTATTCGTATGTGTGTATGTGCGCTTAAGTACGTGCGAATGTGTGTAAACACAGAAAACTACATCAACTTGTTAGAAACCATTTACTATAAGAACAGCTGATTTCCTCCATACATAAACTTACCAAATTACAACTACCACCTGTTATGAGAATAGAAAAGATTATGCTCAAACTGAGCTCAGAAAGTAACATGATAAAAAAGACTTACAAGTTTTATAAAGAAAAACTAGTTATGATATTGTGTACTTAATTCTACAAAAGGCCGGATACGAATAACGACATGAGGGGTAAAAGAAAAGCCTTTAGTGACAAACAACCAGCTTGAAGAGGTGACAAAGAAAACTAGAAATCTATTATCATTTCCATCCAACCAATCTTCTTTCCCACAAGAAAATTTTTTTCTTTATTAAAATTTTAATTATCAAAGAAATAGAAATAATACTGTACAATGTTTGAAAAAAGTGCTAAAGGCGAAAGCAAAATATATATATATATATATATTATATATATAATATATAATATATATATATATATATATATATATATATATATATATATATATATATATATATATATATATATATATATATATATATATATATATATATATCAGTGGCGATTCCAATAACTTTTTTACTACTCGTGCTCTTCTCTCTCTCTCTCTATATCTATATATATATATATATAATATATATATATATATATATATATATATATATAATATATATATATATATATATATATATATATATAATATATATATATATATATATATATATATATATATATATATTATATATATATATTATAATTTGATTTTTTTACTGTTTCTTCTTATTTTTTGTTTATCTACCTTTTTCTATATATTTGATTCCAAGATTAACTTTAATATTTAAAGTCAATCTAAATTCACAGACTCCGTCTCCGCCATTCGATATGGGCATGAACTGCCGCCATTTTTAATGGGTTAAAAGCGTTATTTAATATCGGTTATTCTTACCTTTTTCGTTTTAATTTTGTAATAATATCATTTATTTGACAAACTTTCGCAAAAAAATAAGAGAATTTTATCGTAACTTTATGAAATTTGCAAAAATAGATAGTTTCCATAATGTTAACTCGTGCTGAGCAGAGTGCAGGAGTCCCACCTCTGATATATATATATATATATATATATATATAAGTATATAATATATATATATATTTATATATATATATATATATATTATATATATAATATATATATATATATAATATATATATTATATATATATATCTATAATTATATTATATATATATATATATATTATATATATATATATATAAAGGTTGTAGCCAGGTGGTGGTTCAGGTGGTCTGAATCCCTTCGAAATTATATATAAGATCAAATTTTTTTTTATGACGAGTTTCTTAATTATAATTTATATAAATAATAAAAATAATAATTAAAGTAAATTGAAAGTGTAGATTAACAGAAATGAGGAAAACATATTTGTGGTTCGTGAAGGTTTCTTAGGTTTAGTGACTGTTGAATTAGGTTTAGTGACTGTTGAATACACAAAAGGCGAATCTTCAAGCAAAGATAATGTCACGATTTTTGTGAAATAAATAATGACTTTCTGATTGAACAAAAATATGATGGTGTAGCAGCAATGAAGAAAAGTTTTAAAAGAGTTCAAGTTGTTGAAAATATTTAGCGTCATTGTAAGTTTATAGCTATACACATCCATGTGGAGTAAAACACATTAGAAATTATCGTCACAGCAAAAGCAACTGGGTACCATTTAAGGTTATCAAAGGTGACAACTATTTTAATAGGAAAAAATTTAAATAATTTAATAGAAACAAAACGGGCAAAACTAATACAAATGTGCGAAACAAGGTGGGTGGGTAGTTATGATTTAGATAAGCTTTACATGAGCTTGATGAGATGGATCAAGATATTGAACCTTCTTCTAAAACCTTAAATCTTTCGAAATCTGCAAACACTAGAGAATTAGTTACAAGTTTAAAATACTTTATTCTCCTCCATTCTTCCATTACATTGCAGTCTCCATCATTAGCGACAGCAACTGCTCTTAATCAT
>JABUQX010129786.1:7500-10000 GCA_015478945.1 Trachelipus rathkii
TAGCCTCTACCACACTCACTCATCAGAAATTGCAAAATTCCTAATATTCCCCTCTTCATTCCTTTCCAACAGCACACAAACACAATTCACACCACACCACTCATTTTCACAGTTTCCTCTCATCTTTGTTTTCAGTCACAGCGAGCAAATCAATTTTGACCTTTCTAAATACATCCATCACTCTCTCCTCTTCTCCTCACATTTATTCCTCTGACATTTCATATACAGATAGGATTCATACATTTTCGCCGAAGGATATGAGGGCGCTTACTGCGATCAATTCTAATACCTTCTCCGAGGCATGCATTAAGCATTCCTGGCAAAAGATAGTGGTAGTAGGCAGCCAACCTAACTACACCGTCCTTAGTCGCTTCCACGAAACGCAGGACATACGAGTGGGCAATTTTTTTCTCCCTACACGTATGTAATATAAGGGATAGGGATGTCCGTAGATGTTGTCAAGAAGAGGGGTGTGGATATAAGTATGTGATATGATATGTTGTCTGGAGGATGTGTGTGGATATGAACGCATAACAGAAAGGCGAACCATTAGGCACTGTAATGTCATACATACCATAATCAAAATATATATATATATATATATATATATAATATATATATAGTATATATATATATATATATATATATATATATATATTATATATATATTATATACTAATAATATATATATATATATATATAATATATATAATATATATAAAAATTATTATTATTAATTATTATTATTATTTATTATATTAATATTATTTTATTATTATTATTCATTTATTATTATTATATTATTATTATTAATTATTGATATTATTTATTATTCAAAATTCTTAATATTTGTTCATTAATCGGCAACAATAATCGGCGAAATTTGCGATGAACGATGACGATGCGTTTTAAAAAAAATATGCCGAATTTTTGCCGGATGCGATGACGATGACGATTAATCGTCCAATCACTAATATATACTAATAATATATATATATATATATATATATATATTTATATATTAATATATATATATATATATTATATATATATATATATATATCGCTAAAAGCGATAACTAAAAAAATTAAGCTGAAGTTTTTTACCATAGGTCACGGTAAAAAAAAAAAATTTAATGATCGGTAAACCGTCGAAAAAAAACAAAAATTGGGTTTGAAGAATTGGATGAAAGAAAAATGTACCTGAACGAACGTAATCGCCACATAGAGGACTTAGTGATAAGCGATCTCATCATGTAGAATGCCAATGAGCTAACAATAACTGAATGAATGAATGATGAAGAGGCACTTTCGATAAAGAAATCTCCAACATTATTAATGCAATGAAATTGGTGGAGAAAATAGAATTAGGCACATATGCCCTCGATATGTTATCGGTATGATCGTAAAGCCGTGCGATATTAATCCATTAAATTTACAACTACTGCAAGAAGACATCATACCTACAATACAATAAGATTTTCATTAAGAAATAAGCATGTCTTTAATTTTTTCTATCATCTTCAATATAAGAAATTACGTTTGTTCAGTAAATATTGAAAAATAAGAAAAGGAATTAAGAGTCAAGCCTGGAATAATTTTTATCATTTTCCGTCCTCTATTGTTTAAACAATATGATTTCTTAGTTTAACTACTTAAGTTTACATTACATTGTGACCTCTCTTAAGGTGCGCTTTATATTTTTTCTTTCATTGGTCTTTTTTAGGCTTCGATTAAGCTCATTTAGTTTGCGCGAACTTTTTAGGAAACACATTATCCGGGTATATCACGGTCTATTATTTTAATATTATATATTATATGATCTTATATATATATACCTATTATATAAATATAATAATATATTTATATATATATACTTAATATATATTATAACCCCATAGCATAATATTATACTTATATAGTCCTACCTATTATATATATTATATTGTCTTTCTCCCTTTTTTCGTCATTTGGATTCTTTAGTGTTTTATGGCTTCATTTCGATTTTTATCTTTAACGACAGCTCAGATTTTTTGTTTAAACGATTTTCGTCCTATGGTCACGCAAAAGTTTATTAATTAGCGGCACTTCGTCGACGTCCTTCGTCTTCTTATGACATTGAATTTTAATTAGCCGCAAGCCTGGATTCTTTACTTATGTCTGTGCGGGGCTATCCTTCACATTCAATTTCTGTTAGCTTGCTAAGTTTTGAAGGGGTTTGATAGTACTGTTTATGTCAACCTTCTCCTGTGCATGTTTAGTCCGCTACTTCCCATTTATCTCTGTTATTCTGATCCGTATCTTCACGAAGATGCTTCTGTTGTTAGTCTCAGTTCATACCGTCTTTCTGATGCTATAGGCGTCATGCCTCCAGCGTCGTCTTTGCAATCAGATATTGGCTTCTACAGTAAATCGTCGGTTTTTGTGCATACCTTGTGAAAGCTGTTAAACATGACTTTTTAAGTCTCGGCGCGGTGACGTGCTCTGTTGATTTATCTCTC
>JABUQX010129786.1:17500-25000 GCA_015478945.1 Trachelipus rathkii
CTACCTTTCTCTTATATTTTATCAATTGTTTTCATTACAATTTACAGTAGGTTGTAGCCTGCAGACCGCTGTTTGTAGGCTTCTACTTACTAATTTAACTATGTATTTTACATTTGTATCATATAATCATATTTATAATTTACTTTTAAATATTAATGTATATTATATTTATATAGAATGAGTCTGAATGACAAAACTCAAAAGTGACTTAAAGGATGCAAATGAAATAATAAAAATATTGAAATTAAAATTATACCAAGATTGTAAATGAAGGAGGATGAGTGAATGACTAAATTAAATATTTGGCTTTGGAATATCAACTTTTGATTCACTAATCACTAGTCCCCACTCCCAGACCCCAGTCACTACTGAGTACTGACTACTGTGCTGTGACTACTGTCAAGCTCATTATCACTGGGCTCATCAGAGTGAACAGCCACATTTAATTTTGATATGACTGATAAGTCTGATATCTCAGTCGTATGAAGTATCGTGTGAGAATGACTGTGGTGAAGGAGCAGGGGCAGTAACAGGACTCTTAAGCTTAGCTGCCTTAGCATAATCATCTCTCTCAGTTGGCAAATTTTCAGAATTTTCTAGTTCTAGATTATGAGCAATAAATACTAGTTTTGCAACGTCTACACAACAAAAGTTATATTTCATGCAAGGGCCTTTGCTACCTTTTATTTCCTTAAAAAGTACAGTCACACAACTTTTTGCATGTGGCATTTCTAAATTCTGATTAAATAATTAGGCAAAAAAAAAAATTTTTTTTTTGCTGCCAAGGATATTTTATCGAATTTATAGTATATCGGGTGTGCTGATTTCAGAAATGACATTAGTTTTCCAAGATTGGCTCTAGTTCTTGAGATACAGGGTGTTCCAGATTTACTCTTATACAAATATCTTTTTAATGCATATTTTACAGTAATATCGTTTTATTTCTTTTTAAGGGGCTTACCTTTATATATACTTTATTTTTTTCTATTTTCAGAACACTATGAGTACTTCACGAAGAGCCTGTTTGAATAACTCCAATGTATTCTGCTACATCTGTGGTGAATAAAGGGATCTCCCGCAAAAAATTTTGTTGTGGCTCTCTCTTTATATATATATATATATATATATATATATATATATACCGTATATATATATATATATATATATATATATATATATATATATATATATATTTATATGTATCTCTTTCTTTTTTAAATATATATATATATATATATATATATATATATATATATATATATATATATATATATATATATATATATATATATATATATATATATATATATATATATATCTATATATATATATATATATATATATATATATATATATTAGTACCGTAAATGGGTTATTTTTTTCCTAAATCGTACTCTGAAGTGGGTTTTTGTTTTACATTACAAACAATTGGGGAGTCTGCATGGTTTATATATATATATATATATATATATATATATATATATATATATATATATATATATATATATATATATATATATATATATATATATATATATATATATAACTATATATATATATATATATATATATATATATATATATATATATATATATATATATATACCTTCTTTAAATTTTTCCTAATCTTCGCTTCTTTTGAAGAAGAAATACGTTGACTGCTTGATCAATATTAATTGCTCGAGTTTCTTCATGCTCGATACTCAGAATTGCCAAGTCGCTCAGTCTTGACTGGCTCATAGTACTTCTCAAGTAATTTTTTATAAGTTTTAATTTTGAGAAGCTTCTCTCTGCCGTTGCTGTTGTAACTGGTAGAGTAAAATATAGCTGTATTGTTGCTATTAGTTCGGGAAAGCTACTTAACAGGAAGCTGTTTTCTTCGATAAGTAGTCGGGCAATATCTCTGATATTTCTTTTCGTATCGATCTCTTTACCTAATAAACTTCTAAATAATAACACTTCAGCAATTAGATTGCAAGTAATGTCACTGGGGTATTTGCTTATGAGGATGTTTACTTTTTCTGAAATTTCCTCCTCAGTCAGTTTTGTTAAGCTTTTTGGTTCCAAAAATGAAAAGTTTTCTGCAACCGTTCGTAAACTAACGAATCTATTTTTGATCTGATTAATTGCAATATCCAGTGATGTATTGAATATATTTATTTCAAAAGCTTTCAAATGATTGTCTATTCTGTCCGATGCTATTTCATCAAAATAACGCTTCACATTTCGTCTTCGTTTCTGTTTTAGTTCACATGAAATATTCCATGTAAGTGCCAATTGCTTTGCTTCAAGGAAGAATTCGGAGAAGTTTCTCCTCAAATGTTGTAATTCTTCATTGGCGTGACTCAGGAAGAAACATGCTTTATGAAGATCAACTGACTTATTTTGTACACTTTCAGAAGCTCTACTGAAGCCGAAACTAATAACAAACAACACTTCACAAGTAATTAATAACAATGAAGGCATTCAATGCAACTACAAACATATTTAAAAAAATATACGCCTGGTGCCATCATTCTATAGTGTAAGGGATGGCCGCGCCTGATCGCCACCATTATATAGTGAAAAAAGTAGCCTATATACAATCCCTGATATTCGATCTGTCATCATTTTGGGAAGAGTCGACCGAAAACTGGAGAATATTTCCGGTACCTATTTATTCTGTCATATTCATATACGAGTATTCTGAAAAGATATCTTATTTTATTTATAAAAGAAATTGTTTAATATGCGATTGAATGATTTTTTTGGTGGAGCTGACTATTGTTTATTAACAAATGAGAAGAAATTAATTTTTCCGTTTGGTTTCACAGTTGGACTCCGTAAGGGGCCCCTCGAACTCCGGGGCCCTCCCGCAGTGCGGACCCTGACGGGCCCGTTTGAATAACCCCAATGTATTCTGCTACATCTGTGGTGAATTTTGCCAGGAGAACCAAAAAAGAAATATTACTAACTTTGTGAAGCAAGCATATCTGGCATACTTTGGAATGAAACTCAGAGACCAAGATAAGTCTTGGGCTCCTCATATGGTCTGTAAAACGTGTGTCGAAAATCTATGTCAGTGGAAAAATGGACGAAGAAAAGGTTTAAAATTTGGTGTGCCTATGGTATGGCGGGAGCCAAAGAATCACCACAGTGACTGTTATTTTTGTTTGGTTAATGTGAAGGTATCAATCGTTACAAGAAACGTAAATTTGAGTATCCGGATTTGGAATCAGCAAGGCGACCTGTACCACACTCCGACGATGTCCCCATCCCAGTGTTCACTACACTCCCAGACCTAGCATTGTCTGATGAAGAAGATATCCAGGATTTGGTGTGCACACATGCAGATAGTGGTAGTGAATATGAAGAAAGTACTTCTACACAGCAACAGTTCTCCCAGGAAGAGATCAATGATTTAGTACGAGAGTTAAGTCTCTCCAAGCAAGATTCTGAGCTTTTAGCATCTAGACTAAGTGAAAAGAACTGTCTCAAGGCCGAATGTAAAATAACTTTTTTTCGGACAAGAGAGGTAGTACTTCTTCCATATTTCATTGAAGAAGACCTAGTATACTGTAGGAACATCCCTGGACTCCTACTCCAAATAGGGTTACCTAAATACCGACCAGAAGATTGGCGATTGTTTATGGATAGTTCAACGAGAAGCTTGAAGTGTGTTTTATTGTACAATGGCAATAGTTATGCATCGATTCCAGTAGGTCACTCAACAAAACTGAAAGAGGAATATGAAAATATAAGAATGATCTTGCAGAAGCTTAGATATAATGAACACCAGTGGTCTATATTCGTTGATTTGAAGATGGTCAACATCTTACTTGGGCAGCAAAGCGGATATACTAAGTACCCTTGTTTCATATGCTTGTGGGATAGTAGGGCTAAAAAAGACCACTGGGAAAAAGTTGTATGGCCTGCTAGGGAAAATATGACTGTAGGTGCATCAAATATCATTAACGAACCACTGGTTGACAGGGGAAAAATTATTTTCCCACCACTCCACATCAAACTAGGACTGATGAAGCAATTTGTTAGGGCCATAGACAAAGATGGTGAATGTTTCAAATATATTTGCAGATTTTTTCCAGGGTTGAGTATGGAGAAACTCAAAGCTGGAATCTTTAGCAGCCCTCAAATTCGCCAAATCATCAAGGATGACAATTTTATAAATTCCATGACTGATATTGAAGCATCTGCCTGGAAAAGTTTTGTCTTGGTTGTTCAGAACTTTTTGGGCAACCAAAAATCTGCCAACTATGTAGAACTCGTACAGAAAATGCTTTCAGACTTCAAAAATTTGAATGCTAATATGAGCATAAAAGTTCACTTTCTACATAGTCACTTAGATCGGTTTCCGGATAATCTAGGATGTTATAGTGAGGAACAAGGGGAGAGGTTCCATCAAGATATCAAGGTGATGGAAGAAAGATACCAAGGAAGATGGGATACACACATGATGGCAGACTATTGTTGGAGCCTTCAACATGATTGTCCACATTCTGCACACAGAAGACAATCATATAGACAGCGATTTGTAATGCATTAATTGTGATTTCATTGTACTGAATTGAATGTTTTGACCTATTAGCATTTTTTTTATTTACTCATTATATATATATATATATATATATATATATATATATATATATATATATATATATATATATATATATATATATATATATATATATATATATATATATATATATATATATATATATATATATATATATATATATATATATATATATATATATATATATATATATATATACTTAGATATTTATATATATATATTTGTTGTATAGATATATATATATATATAATATATATATATATATATATATATATATATATATATATATATATATATATATATATATATATATATATATATATATATATATATATATATATATATATATATATATATATATATATATATATATATATATATATATATCTCTTGTTTTTTTTTTGGTGAATTACGTTACAACCTAACATAAATTGTTATTAATGTATTTTTGTGACCACCCTGTATCTCAAAAACTAGAGCCAATCTAGGAAAACGGAGGTCATATTCGGAATCAGGGCAACAAGTTACCTATAAAATGACCTTCAAATGTTTCTTTGTTGGCCAGTGAATTAATGATAAAAATGTTACTGAAAACTGAAACGGTGTAAGAAAACATTAATGAAGCCACAAACAAAATATTATGAATATCAAAATTCAGAATATAAAATAAAAATATGGAAAACCCATAAAAATTTTGAACACAAACTCAGGGGCTTCCACCTTGTAGGAAATTGGAACCAAAAAATGTTCAAATTAGAGCATATTTGCTAAAATTTATAATATAATTGTTCAAACATGTAAATTCCACAACTTAATTGAAAAAAACGAAAAAAACAAATTTTTACTTGTTTTTTTCAGGCTGTTTTTTTCATGAAAAAAGTTTTAGGGAAAAACAGGCTTGTTTTTCCTTTCCCAAGATTCGGCGAGACTGAGATGATGGGGGCATATAGTAAGGATGCCGGGAGAACGAGTCGTGAGTAGAAGGTTGTGGTGGAGAAAGAAGTGAGTAAGTCCGAGAGGAAGACCGAGGGAGAGATGAGGAGATTGCGTGAAGAGAGCCCTGAGAAAGCATGGACTGCACCCGCGATAGATGGAGCATGGTGTACTTCTGGAAAGGACTGCGTGGAAATCGATGTTGTCTCCGCTGACTATCGTATTCGTATAAGGTACACAATATATATATATATATATATATATATATATATATATATATATATATATATATATATATATATATATATATATATATATATATATATATATATATATATATATATATGTGTATGTGTAAGTGTGTGCTGTGCGTGCGTTCGTGTGTATATGTATTTTGTGTGTCACGTCACCACGTCTTTCGTGAAAGTACGTGTTATCAGACTTGAGCGAGCCCCGGTTCGAGTACTTGAAGCATTCTTATCTGGAATGTGGAACGACTGGAATCTACATCCGTTATAAATGAGAGTACTGATATATATATATATATATATATATATATATATATATATATATATATATATATATATATATATATATATATATATATATATATATATATATATATATATATATATATATATATATATATATATATATATATAATATATATATTGGGTTCTTATAAATCCTAACGTCTTTCGCGATTTAAATGAAATTTACTGAAAATGTCAGAAACATGTAATTAAAGCAATCGTAATGAAGACCATCAGAGACCCACAAAAAAAATTATAAGCAAGGAAAATTTCATATTTATATTTGTTCATGGAGTAAATAATTAAAAAATTGCAGAACTTTTATTTTCATAAAACTTACATGAAACGTTTAAAAGTATCTGGAAAACAATGCGTCTGAAAAAAAGTTCTGGAAAGTTTTGAAAAAATCTTCAAATTTCATATTTTCAACATGCAAAACTAATCATATTGCCACATGGTTCTTCCCCTTTTTAACTTTTTCATAGGCTTATCATGGTGTTGAAGCAAACTTTAAATATATTACAATCACTCATGGATCGGAGGGGTACTGAGGTCGTAACCCTCTTTACAAAAATATTCGTGTGTCATGCACGCATCTATATCGAGGGTTCCGATGAATTTTTTTAATTTTATTTCTAATTAAAAATATTTCTGGCAAAAAAAATTTTTTGGAAGTAGCATTTTTAGCAGATTTTGTGTGATTGTTGCCTGCTCCTTATAGAGGCGTCATTCTCCCAAATATGAAATATGCGTCTAACACATATCTGGGTGGTTTACAAGCATATTAGTCTTTCTTGAAAATAGTAGTCTAGGTCTTTTCGTCTAATCAAATCTCATACTCTCACTAATTATCTTCAAACATTTTCTGGCGGTCAAACTGCTGCATCACTCTCCCTATACTCTCCCTATTACAACGGACACTTCTTCTGAACTCTCTAGTCCCCTTCCTTACCTTTATATGTACTACATCTTTGGTAAAATCTAGAACACTATTTATTTCTGATTTTTCTATTTATTTTGACTTGCACACTAACAGACGCCGTTTATCGGAACATGGCAGCTTTTAAATCGATTTCATGGTCGATTTAATAAGGGTCTCCGGCACTTTCCATATATATATATATATATATATATATATATATATATATATATATATATATATATATATATATATATATATATATATATATATATATATATATATATATATATATATATATATATATATATATATATATATATATATATATATATGTAATATAACATATATATATATATATATATATATATATATATATATATATATATATATATATATATATATATATATATATATATATATATATATATATATATATATATATATATAATATATATATATATATTATATAACAATATATATATATATATAATATATAATAATAATAATATATATATATATATGTATATATGTAATAACTA
>JABUQX010129786.1:30000-76268 GCA_015478945.1 Trachelipus rathkii
GCAACAAGTAGAGAGAGAGAGACTGAAGGAGTTGGGAATGTTTCCTGTAGAAAGGCAATTTCTTTGAGGGGATATGATACAGGTCTACAAAATGTTTTCATAAATTGATAATACTGAAACAAATAAACTCTTTATAGTAGACCACAGATGGGAGACCACAGGACACAATAAGAAAATGAAGAATTCATACCATCATGATGTAAGAAAACATTCATTCAGTAGTAGGGCAGTTAATTTTTGGAATGGTTTGCCACAGGAGGTTGTTTAGTATGACTCACTTGCAATATTTAAGAAAGAATTGGATAGGTATGTGGATGGTTTGGGTATCATATAATATATTTTGACTAAGCTAAATTGGCAGGTCTATAGCTAGCTATTATGGGGGAACTTGAGGAACAGGCTGAGGAAACTCTCCTCGGCTAACCTCAAGAACAGCAGAAGTTGCACTTTGTTAGTCAACTATCTGATACCCAAATACACATACCAGTTCCGACATGAACACCTTACAATCAGGGTGCTGCGTGAGGCAAATAAAATGGTTCGGGCAGAGGTGAGGAAGTTTATGCATCTTCCTTCTGATACTCCAGTCCTCATGTTCAGTCAACTGCCCCCTTGGGGTGGGCTGGGGATACCGGAATTTGAGCAGTCCATATTTACTTACTTGAATCATTTAACAGAACACACACACACATTATAAAGATGTGAGAATAATATATATATTTTATGGGCCATGGCCGCTTCAGCTATCGGAATACCAGTCTCATCGAGATCGAGGAGGCTCCAAGTAGTGGAGTTTAGAGACGGACTCGGTCTGGCGGGCGCTACAAAGCAATCAGACTGTTACCGCTGGATTGCTGACGGCACTCGCCTGCTGTGAAGTTCAGCATATGTTGATTCCATAAAGATCCGACAAGGCCTGATTGCTATGTGAGAAAGATCTAACAGAGGAAGTGGCGTCCCTGCCGCCGCCGTGATAAGATGTGAATTAGGTTGTCCCAGGGTAGAAACCTTGGGGCATGTTCTTCAGGAATGTCAGGAGGTAACCCCTCTTAGGGCAGTTCGGCATGATAACTTGAACCTCCTATTAAAATCTGAGTTGGAGAAGAGGGGATGGCAAGTCCAGCTGGAGCCTGCCATTCCCACTCCAGTGGGCCTGCAAAACCTGACTTGGTTTTCTGGGACGAAGGGACTGCCCTAGTAGTTGACACTACTGTAGCGGCAGATGCAAACGCGTGCTCCCTTGATGTAGTCGTCCAGTGGAAGGTCGACTACTACAAGGTGCCTGCTATTGATGAGTGGGTGCATGCGGGTTCAGGAGAAGCTGTCATCAAGTTCAGTGTTGTGGCCTTCAACTGGCGACTTGGCAGGAAGGTCACATGCCTTGTTGAGGCGGGTGAAAATGGTGAAGTCCATCAAGCTGCTAGAAGTGAGCTTGATGGAAGTCAGTTCGGCGATCTGGCGGTTCTTTAACAGTGCCGCCGATGGATGGGGCTAGGCTCCATGTTTGACTTCGGGGCTGAAGCTTTCCAAAGACTCTTATCCGGCACATTACCCGCCTGTGTTGTAAGAAGTCTGCATATAAGTGAGTGATAGTTCTCCCCTGTAGATACACAGTTGTGTAAATACGAGGGGATGGAGATTTATGGATCATGGAGTTGTGTAACTCCACAAACTTGGTGATGGGAGGTGGGGAAGATTTTACTGAAATCCACCCTCAGTGGTCCCTTTGCTCTGCCTCTTCATGCGGGCTTTGGTCTGTATGGAGAGGTTACTATTCTTGAGCAAAGTGGTCTAAAAAAAAATTAAAACTGCATGTTGTAATGATGACAAACTTATTAAAGCTTGTAGCATGTACTTCAGCTATAGTTTTGCTTTTGGTAGTAGCCTAGTTGTTGTAGACTATGTAAGATACTGACAAGCCCTAGGGTGCTGTGTGAGTTTTGCATGAGCATGTTGGGTGATTTGGCCTATTTACTCTAGTTGACTGGGACTGTCTTGAGATGTTCATGTGGCAATCTTATTCTCTCTATACTTTCAATGTTGCATAAAATCTAACAATTCAGCTCTATAATGTACTCAAGCTTCATAAAAACATAAAAATCATGTAATTACATCATCAGAGAGACAACTGATACACATATGAAGCCGGCATTGATGTCCTAGTATGGAAGGATTAATATCTTCTTATTCTTGAGTTTGAATAATTCTCTAAAATTTTGTGGTTAATAAATTCTCCTCATACCTTTAAATTCACATATTTGTCCAAAGGTTGGCAGAAAACTTTCTACATTAATGAAACTATAATACAAACCCTTCTTGGTGAAATTAGTAGATGAGGGAAAATCAAAAATAAACATTCTTGCTTTAAGAAATTAAAATAAATATAGCAAAGAATTTGAAGTTTATGAGAGGGTTAGAAATTACCTCAATAAAGTAAGAAATAAACTTAGCAAGTATAAGGAATTGAATTAATTATTTAGATTTTCTAAGTTAATTATAAAAATTTGAAAATTGGCCCAATCAAGATTGAAAATTGAATGCTCAGACTTACTCAATTTTTTAACAAAACTTTGTTTCAGTGCTGAGATATGAGAAATTTGATAATTTTTAGTTGGATGATTTTGAGGTATGGATATACAGGTTTTAGATAACTTTCTTATCTGAGGCAAATAAAATTTAAACTATTCCAATCAATGATCACATTGATTGGAATAAATCTGTTGATCCTGATAGAATATGTGAAAGAATCCTAAAGGAAGGTAGTGTTAAATATCAAACTTTGAGCTTAATACAAATTACTTTTTGTTAATTAGCTACTAGAAAACTCAAGTCTTATGTTATACCTATAAATAAAAGAAGGAATATTTGAGAAATATAGATGAATTGAAAAGCATTTGAGGTATAATATA
The DNA here is from genome assembly GCA_015478945.1 of Trachelipus rathkii. Lineage (NCBI taxonomy): Eukaryota > Metazoa > Arthropoda > Malacostraca > Isopoda > Trachelipodidae > Trachelipus > Trachelipus rathkii. The sequence continues at coordinate 32,910 of JABUQX010129786.1, forward strand.
CTACATGACTAACAACATGGTTTAAAATGTGGTAGATCCTGTCAAACATCTTTTAGAATTTATAAAGTATCTTACTGTCTACATAGAAAAGGGGATCAAGATGGTATTATAAATATGTTCAGATTTTATCAAGAAATTTGAAAGGGTATCTTTTGACAGGCTAGTGGTATACAAGCTGTCCCAGCATTGTATAGATACAATGGTTTATAACTAGATAAAGGAATGTGTGGTAATGAATGGTAATAAATCATCTTGGAATCATCTTAGTTCTGTGTTAGGGGCCTAGGACCAATCCTGTGACCAACCTAAATAGAGGACTCTTATAAGGAAAAACTTTGTTTCTAAATTTGCAAATAACACCAAATTGATTACTTCTGTGCTAAATATTGAGGGGTATTTAAGGATTTCATATGTCTTAGATAAACTTCTCAGATGGGAAGAGATGTAGCAAATAAATTGACAATATTAAATGTAAAGCTTCTAATATAGCACAAATAAGAATTTTAACTATAATGTAAATATGAAATAATAGTATGTGACTGTGTACAATAAAAAGAATTTGGATATGGTTATCAATTGTAATATTAAAGTGTTTGAACAGTTTTAAGATGCCATGAAACATCATGTTAGGTCATTAATGGGTTGCCAGAATTCTTTATTGGTTGAAATTTCAATAATGACTAAACCATTTTGAAGTTTTAAAATAGTTTTATAAAACTAAAATAATAATACTAATCAAATTTTAATAATATTTAAAAATAAAAATGATGAAAAGTAGTCGTACTTGCAGTACATTGTCAAGTCTAATTTACACGAAGGCTGTATTAAAATTACAAATATTTAATGTACAAAAATGGTGTCAACAAATTATTTGAATTTTTTTTTTTATCCATTTTTATGTCTATGGTAGTTTCAAGAAAAATTTAAACAGCTAATTTAGTCATTCATTTAGGAATAACACTATAAATGTTTTTTTTCCAATTATTGATATATTGCTAATTATTTTTTTTGATAAATAATCAATACTTTTTTACAATTGTCAATGATTCGATTGTATAGCCAAAATATAAAAAAAAATTTAAATAATTATGCAAAACAAATTTTTTTGTATGTACAAAATTTTTTTTTTTTTTTTTTACATTGAGTAGCTATTTTGTGGTTTAGCAAAAAATCTACTCTGTATTTTTAGTTTTGTCTTATGTTTTTGATTTTATATACCTACGTTGAACTATATTTTGATGTATGATTCACTGAAATAAAATAACTTTTGGTAAGTTTCGGATAACTTTTTAATTTTTTTTTTTGGGGGGAAGTCTTGATTTTGCAAAAACAAAAAATTATTATTGATATAGCGCTGCTATGTTTGAGATATTTTATAAACCATCTGTTTATTGCAAGTATTTCAGTGAAATAGTTTTTTTTTTTTTAAATCTTTTGAATTTCAGCAGATATTCGCTTTTAAAAATTGTTAATTAAAATGCTGATTCATGACATTTAGGAGGAAATAACTCAAAATCTATTGATCCTTTGAAAAAGTCTCAAATAAAAATTGTAATGTTAGATCTTCTATTTCTAATGGTGTATCATTTATCCCAACAAAATGCTATTAATATTTTACCCAAACCCTACCCTTAAAATTGATGAAAATTTAGTGAGCTCAGATTAGGCATTGGTCAACATTTTCAATGTTTATTTTGCTTTAATGTTTACTGAGGAAAGATTGAATAGTAGTTTGGAGACTAATAGTTCTGGTATGCATGTAACAAATAGACTTACAGAATTTGAATTTGAGATTAAAGATATTTAATCTTTACTGGACCATATTGACCCAAATAAAAAGCTGCAGGTCTTGATGGTATATATGGTAGAATTCTGAAAGAGGGTAGTACCAGCATTGCAAAGGCAACATATTTGATTTTTAAGCTATCTATAACATTTGGTGAGGTACCAGGCAACTGGAAAACAGCATATGTTGTGCCTATTTATAAGAAAGGTAGTAAGGAAGATTTTGGAAATTATATGCCAGTTAGCTTAACATCTCTGGTTGTAAATTTTTGGAAAAGTTACTGAAAGGTCATATAGAGAAATATTTGGAAGATAACAAGTTATTGCAGACATCCAGCATGGTTTTAGAACAGGTAGGTCATGTCACACAAACATTTCAGAATTTATGGAATACATTATTGACTGCATTGACCAAGGGGATGCCAATGATATATATATATATATATATATATATATATATATATATATATATATATATATATATATATATATATATATATATATATATATATATATATATATATATATATATATATATATATATCTCTACTATCATATATATATATATTATCTAAGGTATTGTGCAAATATTGCAATACTGAGCTATCCTCAAAATTATGTGAATAAGTAGCTTATATATATATATATATATATATATATATATATATATATATATATATATCATATATGTATATATATATATATATATATATATATATATATATATATATATATATATATACATATATATATATATATATATATATATATATATATATATATATATATATATATATATATATAATATATATATATATATATATATATATATATATATATATATATATATATATATATATATATATATATATATATATATATATATATATATATATATATATATATATATATATATTTTTATATATATATAGAGAGAAAAGTGTCTCAGTTCATATTCAGATTTTTAAGGATGTTAGAGAGTTTAGCATTAAATATAAATTATAATTTATGTAAATTATTCCATTAATTTTTAAATATTAATTATAAATATTTTAATTTTTTATCCTAGTAGATCACTGTCATAAAATGGGAGATCATAAAAATATATGATTCATTCCATATCAAGTGGGACAAGGGTCCCAGCTCGACCCCCTTTGATTTTGATAAAACTTGGCCTGTTCATGCATAAAGTCTTTTAATGGAGAATTCCAAAATTTGAGTTCCAAATAATGATTAGTTTAGTCTCCAGACCATTTTTTGTGAAGGTGACTGACACTGAATTTATTGACCAAAAATATTTGTTAAAAAATTGAAGTTTGACAGATTGCTGTAGAACAACCATTAAAGTGAGACACCTGAAACTTAAAATACTTGTTCAACTCTTTGAGATAAACACAAATATTGTATTGCCATTACTCAGAAATGTTTACTTTTTTCACAATTGAGTTCTAAACTTTGCTCGAAGAGCATTCGAGAAATCTGAAAATGGCATTTTTGTCCTCCATAAATTGAAAACAAAAGCTTATAGGAGCTTTCTGTTTTGACAGTTTAATTAACCATCTGGAGGTCTCTACAAAGTTCATTTTTAAGCTTCCATGCTTTTATATTTGCTCAGATATTTGCCTTCAAACTTGAGAAAAAATTGTGACCATCAAATTTGACCTACTTTAGGAGTCACATTTCTCAATGTTTGAATATTTTAATTTTATAATTTATTGCACCAATTGAAAGCGCATCCTCCTCAAGCAATAAAAAAGATCTCTATATGAAATTTTTTTGGTTCTTTGATATAAGGTAAGAAAAGTTGGTTTGAATATAGGTACTGAAAATTTTTTCATGAAGATTTTGTATCCACTGACATGTTGCTGTGGAACAACCATTAAAGTAAGAAACCTAAATCTCGATTTACTTGTTCAATTCTTTGAGCTAAGCACAAGTATGTTATTGCCATTACTCAAAAATAAAAAAAATATTCACAACTGAATCCAAAAATGACGAAGATTGACCTAGTAAATTTAAACAAAATTTGACGTTCCCTTATAGCTTGAAATAAAAAATAATTGTGAAGTTGTTGCTTTCAAAGATTATTAACTGGATAGACTGAAATGACTGCCTAAAGTATGGCTATCAAGCTTTAATATTTGTCAAGATATTTATCTTTTAAATCTGGAAACAATCTTGAGCAACAAATTTATCCATGTGCAAAATATTTTAACTATATTTTACTATTGAAAAATGTCCTCTGATATATATATATATATATATATATATATATATATATATATATATATATATATATATATATATATATATATATATATATATATATATATATATATATATATATATATATATATATATATATATATATATATATATATATATATATATATATATATATATATATTTGCTAACTATATATATATATATATATATATATATATATATATATATATATATATATATATAACTATATGTGTGTGTGTGTGTGTGTAATGTTTTATATTTCTTTTTCAGAGAATAATTTTTAAATATATTATAAAGTTCTTAATATTTAATGTTCTCTGCAGTTTAATTAAGAAAATTTTAATATAAATTAATATACAATCTCTAATCACAAATAATTAAAGAATTGTAAGTTTATTATTTTATGAATTAAAAATACGATTTCTGAAAATCACAATGAATTGAAAGTACTTGCAGGCCCCACTAAACAGTGCAGCGTAGGTTAAACTTCTGAAAATGCTTGTCATCTTTTGACATATAGCGTCGGGCGGGGTGACTTAGACCACTTTAGGTATAACTTCGTCGCAGGACTCTCCCCTAATGCACTTTGGAATTTTTTTTTTGAAAATCAGGGCCTATAGTCGGTCATAAGCACACAAAATAATATGTAATTCTAATAATAATAGTTTTTATTAAAGTTTGAATAGCAGCTCAGTCACCAACCTTGGAGGTGAATCGGGACCACCATTGAGGGTGAATCGGACCATCTGTTTAAATTCCTCTTTTACATTTAAAATCAATTTTATATTTAATTTTTACTTAATATAATAATTATCTATCATATTAAAATTAAGTAATAAGTAATAAGTAATAAAAATGTCAATAATGATACAGTACATAAGAATAAAAAAAGTGGTCCGATTCACCCCTCTCCGCTCAAATATTTTGACACTTTTTGAATTCGTATTTTTATATAAATTTCATTTTTATTTAATATTTACTTAATATAAGTAACTATTTATTATATTTAAATTAATTATACATAATAAAAATGTCAATATGACGTAAAATACGAAAACAATGGTGGTCCGAGTCACCTCCATCAATTTTTATGGAGGGGTGAATCGGACCAAGTTAGGCCCCGATTTTGCCACTAATACTGTTTGGATCAAAATTTACTTTCTAGTTTAAAGCTAACATACTCGAGTGTATCCACTGAAAAAATAATTAAAATCCATCCATAATTTTTCATTTTATAACGAAGTTAAAAAAACTCACATTTTCAAAGTGAAATTCTATTGAAGGGCATTTTGTACCCTAATTTATAACATTTTTAAAAATATAAAAACTTTCTAGAATTAAAGATGACCTAAATAAAACTTGTAGTACTACCACGCGTGGCTATTAAATGAGCGAAAAAAAAAAAAATTATTATTTTTATTTTATTTAGAGGGTGGACGAATCACCCCTCCTAAAGAGGCGGGCCCGGTCACCCCGCCAGACGCTACCTGAAAGACCAAACTCAAGCAGATTAACAAATTCACATTAGAAGAACGTCAGCTGATGAGTCGCCGCAGTGGACAGGAATTTCATGAAGCATCCCTTGTATGCCTTCATCATGAAGCTTTGCTTATAAGTCAATTCAAATTTTTACAAAAAAAAATTATATTTATCTTTAAGTAAATCAATGTAGTGAAGAAATGTTTACGATCAATCAATTTGCAAACTGCAGACTACTTAAATGAGTCAACACAATGATATAAAACCAGGCCAAAAACTGTGTATATCATGCAGAAGAAAACTCGAGATCCAAAAGGAAAAGGAACAAGAAATTCAATCTTTACTGGACCCTGATGACAAAATGAAAGTTTCTGAAAAATTGAATGAAAGCTTGAAAGTTATGTATTTTTCCTTTGAAATTTCAAAAAATTAATAAAAGGAATTTATGTGGTTATGCAAAGCATAAAGTAACTAAAGTACAAAATGAATTTGCCAACAAAATTGCATCCATTGCAAACCTGCTTCCACATCATATTGTTGAGGGCAGTACAAGTAAACAGTGTGAAAATTGTTTAGATTATAATAAGCTGCTTGAAGCATTGCAACAAAAAATGAAGGTATCAAACCGTACAGAATGAATCCAAATATTGACATTAGTTCCAGAGAGTTGGTCCATTCACAAGATAATGGAACAGTTTGATGTTTCAAAGAGAATGGTCATGAATGCCAGAATACTTTAAAAATTAAAAAGAATATTGGCCATACCTAGTAAAAAATTAGGATGTAACCTTTCTGATGATGTGAAACAAAAAGTGTTACATTTTTATGAAGATGACGAATTCAGTCGAATATGCCCAGGGCAGAAAGATGATATTTCTACTAGAATAAATACAGAAAAAGTAATGATGCAAAAGCGATTACTGCTCACAATCTGAAGGAAATGTTCATTGCCAACCAAGATTGTAATGAACATGAAGCTAGATTTTCCAAGTTATGTGGACTTCGACCAAAGTTTTGTGCGCCTGTAGGTTCCGCAAGAACACATTCAGTATGCATATATATATTCCATCAAAATATCAAACTGATGCTAGCAGCAAGTCCTATTACATATGATTACAAATCTCTCCTGAGCAAGACAGTCTGTAAATTGGAGTCCAAAGATTGTATGCTACAGCGCTGTGAGAAATGTCCTGGAAAAGAAGGATTGGAAAGATATTTAAAGCTAATATTGGAGGACAAAAACCCTGATGCTATCAATGAATTTAGGCAATGTCTACACACTGATAGAGACAGCCTGTATACAGAACAATTGCCAATGGAAGATTTTAAAGTATTGATTACAAAAAATTTTAATCTTTCCTCTCATCACTACATTTCTAAACATCAAACTTTGTATCTAAAGTCATAAAAAGAAAATCTAGAACTAGGAAACATGGTAATTTTGATGGATTTTGCAGAAAACTACTCATTTGTTGTGCAAGATGCAGTTCAAAGTTTTCACTGGGAAAATAGTCAGGCTACATTACACCCATCTGTAGTATATTACAAAGATATTGAAGAACTCAAGTGCATCAGCTTCTGCATTATAAGTGACTGTCTGTGACATGATACAATTGCAGTGCATCTTTATTGAACAACATTAATCACATATCTAAAAAAAAAAATATCTGAACAAATCAAGCATATTTCCTACTTCAGCGATGGTTCAACAGCCCAGTACAAGAATTTCAAGAATTTAATCAATTTGTGCCACCACCATAATGATTTTAACATTGAAAGTGCTGAGTGGAAATTTTTGCCACCAGCCATGGAAAGTCTCCATGTGATGGAATTGGTGTTACAGCAAAAAGATTGGCATGACGTACAAGTCTTCAAAGGACAATTGATGATCATATTTTAACATCGTCAACACCATATACCTTAACCTAACCTATATGGATCATCAATGCTGTATACCTAAACCTAACCTAGATAGATCTAGTTTGTCTATGTATATCACTAATATATGTTATATATATAGAAATATATATATATATATATATATATATATATATATATATATATATATATATATATATATATATATATATATATATATATGTATATATATATATATAATAGTTTTGAACCCTTACCCTTGAGATGGGTACTCCAAAGAGTGTTACCTCTTGGTTGGTCAAGAGGTAACACTCTTGGGGTACCATCTCAAGGGTAAGAGTTCAAACCTAGAACTATTAGAAATATACAAATAATTTGTTGTGTTAATTGCACAAATATCTTTGAATATATATATATATATATATATATATATATATATATATATATATATATATATATATATACTATATATATATATATATATATATATATATATATATATATATATATAGTATGATCTATATTTATATATATGTATATATATATATATATATATACTCTCTCTCTCTCTCTCTCTCTCTCTCTCTCTCTCTCTCTATATATATATATATATATATATATATATATATATATATATATATATATATATATATATATATATATATATATATATATATATATATATATATATATATATATATATATATATATTAAATTTTTATGAGTTATTTTTATCTAAAACTTTTTTTTTAATTTAGAGTTGATTCCATGATTAACTATAATAATATTTCAAGTTATTCTTTTTCTTCCATTATTCTTAAGTATTTTAGTAATTTCTTTATTATTTTATTTGTTTTATTAAATATTCTTTGTTATAAAATTATTATTTATTATGTATAGTATTTAAACATATTATTTATAAATATAGTATTTATAAACAATTTTGTACTCTAAATTCACAGACACCATCTCCGCCATTCGATTTGGGCATGAACTGCCGCCATTTTTAATGGGTTAAAAGCGTTATTTAATAGCGGTTATTCTTACCTTCTTCGTTTCAATTTTGCATAATCTTTTATATTTTTATTATGTAATTATTTCATTTATTTGAATATACTTTCCCAAAAAAATAAGAGAATTTTATCGTAACATTTTGAAATTTGCAAAAATCGATGGTTTCTATAATGTTAACTCGTGCTGAGCACGAGCAGCACGAGTGTAGGAGTCGCCTCTTATATATATATATATATATATATATATATATATATATATATATATATATATATATATATATATATATATATATATAAATATATAAAAAAAAATCATTTTTAAAAAAATTTTAAAGATTGCTTCTTATACTATGGTTTTGTAATATAATTTTGCATAATCTTTTATATTTTTATTATGTAATGATTTCATTTATTTGACCAACTTTCGCAAAAAAATAAGAAAATTTTATCGTAACATTTTGAAATTTGCAAAAATTGAGTTTTTATAATGTTAACTCGTGCTGAGTAGGAGCAGCAAGAGTGTAGGAGTCGCCTCTGATATATTTATATATATATATATATTAACTATATTTTCTGAATTTCTACCACTTTTAATAATCACCTATTTCATCATGTGCAATAAGATGGAGTTCAGGTCAATTTGACTATAAGAAAAGCCTTTGAAATATTTCTAAACTTTGAGAGCCTGTAACTTTTTTTCCTAATGACACCCGTATTTTTCATTTTTTGTATTTTTTATTCTTTATTATTTTTTTAAAGTCTATACTGTGATTTTTATAAAAATTGGCATTGAAGACCTTCTGCCCTACCTTTCCCATACAAAAAAAAAAATTTATAAAAATATTGCTTCACACCAAATTAAAACTTGCTAAAATGTACTTTTAATAATATTGATTTATTTTCTGATATTTTTTTCTACTATTTTTATATGAAGTGTAAGCTGAATCAGTGAAGATGGCCTAGCTTGATTTTATAAATGAATTTTTAATATATACTTTAACTAAATGTAAATTTACTGAATTTGCATTTCCTGCACTCAATTTTATGTTTTCAATAACATTAATCCATATCAAGTTCATAATATGAATAACAACTAAATGCCAGGTTACCTACCTAAACTTTACAATTATCAACATCTTTTTAATAAAAACAAGAACTAGGCTATTTGGTGGCCAGTTAGGTCTTCATTTAAATGGCACACGAGACCGTCTGGAAAATAAACCTGACCTAGATAGGCTTAAAATTTTATTTTTTTATAAATCTTACCGAATCATTGTAGGCCATGATTCCTCTAATAAAAATCGATGATAGCTTAACACAAAGTCAAGGTCATGAGACTTGTGAAGTTTTCTGATGACTGACGGAGACACAATCCTGGTTAATCCAACTTGATAAATTTTTGTTTTCAACCGTTATCTTAATAAAAAATACTAACGATATGTTTCCTTCTTGAGACTAAAAGCAAATTAATTCACCACCTGATCAAATTATGAATGTACACACATACGTCTAATGTTCCAGGTAAAACAGGATCTTACGTCAAACTCAAATGTAAACAAACAACGGTTCTTCCTAGTCCACTTCGAAGTCATGTCAACTATGGACCTACTTTGCTTATGCAACACGAATGACCTGGGCAATTTTATAATAATTTCAATATCGTTCCAAAAAAATTTACTTCATTTTTTAGATTTTACTTTGGCAACCAAAATACTTATTAATATTAGCAAAAATAATTTTACAGCTATACCTCGCCATATTGCTAAGAAGAATGACATTGCGCATGCACATCAGTATTTTCTTAGAAATAATAATAATAATAATAAAAATAATAATAATAATAATAATAATAATAACACAGTATATTTATAAGGTTTTAAAAAATGATATATAAGTATAATTGTGAATCTACATTAGCCTTACCTGAATTTGTTGTTTCAAAGATTTTTGCTCCTTGAATAAGATTTTGATAGTCCTTAGATAACTCTGCCTCTTGGCTTTTGTAACCTAGCACTTAAAATCTTAGTTAGGGTAAATTTGATTGGTGAGAAGGTAAAGAGAATAGAGATAGATTGATAGTAAAAATATTTGAAAGGAAATGAAGAAATTTACCTCTATACCCTTTTACATTTTGATTAATTTTTTGTTTTCACAAGCACGACTTAATAGGACGGATTTTGAATTTGAAGTGATTCCACAATTGTCGCAAGACAATGTGATTTTTTAGTGAAATTTAGTGAAAAATGGATACCACATGTAGACAAAATATAAATTCCGCTAAAACTAAATAAAAGATACTTTATATACCTAATAGTTTTTAAATCCTAAAATAAAATACTATATCCTAAATTAAAATACTAAAATAAGCATAATAGAAAATATATGGAAGTATATAATAGTTTTTATATCCTCCCACTGAAGAGTTGCAATGAAAACCATTGCAATTAAAAGAATTAAAGTTTTTTACAAATCAGATAAATTCCTGCGAAGGAATTCTTGACACTTGACAGCAGCCTGTCTAAGAGGTCTTTCTTTGACTGAATTGAGCGGAGCAATTTGATTCTGTTGAGAGTCAAGTTGAGGTGAATTTATACCTGAAGTTGAAGGTTGTACATCTACAATAGCAGTATCACTATTACTTTGAATAACTGAATTTGAATTTGATTGATCAACTTGATCTGTATTTTCATTGTTTTGACCATCTGAATTGGAGAGATCACTGCTTGCCTCAGCATCAGTTTCTCCACTGGAGACAGAGTGGGTAATAGATAACTCCAATGGGTAGAGATGACAAATAGAATAGTGACAGGTTTGTCCATCTCTCTTTTTTAACACACTTCTGATCTTATCGTCATCACCAACAATGACTTCCAGAACTCTACCCAAAAGCCAGAAGGGTCTAGGCTTATTAGGTGTGTGTATCACAGAACTATATCTTCAACCTTAATTCTGTTGGTCCACTCTGACTGATAGAGATTTCTACTAGTCTGGCGCAAATTTAATAGATAAGACTCATACCATAATTCCCTGAAAGTCTCCAAAACTCTTCCTTGAGCAGTTAGAGTTATGGCTAAGTCTTGTTGTGAGGGAGGAAGTTTTTCCATATGAGGTGGAAACTTCATTGAATATGAGGTTGAATTGCCATAAGGCTTCAAAAAAGGAATTTGGAGCAATAACTTCAAATCATTATCTGATGACCTATAGGTTAAAAGTATCGAATTGATAGGTAATATTTGAAATAGCTGTTAACAGTTGAAAGTAGGTTAAGGTTGCTTTACCTATAGTTTTATAGAGACATCCCACTGTTCGTATCATTTTCTCCCAAACTGATCCCACCCAACTGGAATATACTGGAATCTTGTAATGTTTGATGTTATTGATACGCATATGTTCGGAGAACATATTTAAAATTCTAACAGTATATTTCCACCTTGTTTGAAATTCCTGGCATTATCTGAGTACAAATTGGATGGTATGCCATATATATTTGTGAAACGTTGGAATGAAAGTAAAAAGGATTCAGTGGACATATCTGGAAGGACATCAACATGAATAGCTCTGATATTAAGGCAGGTGAAAATTAATAGATACATTTTTTGAAATTCCTTATCATTAATCTTTACAACACGAGATGCCCTGTAAAGTCCACTCCAGTATGCTCAAAAGGACGCACAAAATTAACTCTATGATGAGGAAGATTAGTCATTTTGGATATTTAAAGGGTATACTGTTTAATTTTTTGCATACTATACAGTCTGACAAAACATTCTTTACAGCCTGCCTGGCCTTGGTAATCCAGAAACCATGAGCTCTGATGAAATTGATAGTGGTTTGAACACCCAAGTGTTGACATCTTGAATGAAAGTCTCTTATTATTAATTTAGTGAGATGATGATCCTTGCCAAGAAGAATTGGATTTATCACATCATCATTATATAAAAGTGTCTTGGCAATTCTCCCTTTGGATCGGATTAGGCCTTTATCATCTATGAATAAGTTAAGTTGATTGACCAGCGGTGGAATTTCATCCTTTTTAGGATTTTGGAGAAATAATATCTCCTTAGAAAAACAATGCTGCTGCATTATCTTCAACCAATAGTGATCACAATCTTCATCCAGCCCTTTACTCCTGCTAATGAATTTGAATATTTTTGAAGTTACTTTATAAAGCCTATGCACACTTGAGTAATCTTTAAATGGTAACAAAGACTGAGAAACAACCACAGATGTGTTACATTGTAAAGTCTTTTCCTTATTGGCCTCAGACAAACATTTAGTTTACTAATAGGCCATTGAGATTGATCTAAAAGAATCCAAGAAGGACCCTTTAGCCATAATGGCAATTTTGAAAGAAAGTAGAGATTGTAACACCTCTGGTAATCCAGATCTGCTGGGTTTTTCAGCGGTATTGATTAATAAGCATAAGAAATGGATTACTTTGTACTCTTGCTCAGCTTGATTTTTGATTTGATAAATTTCTTTGAGCCTATTGTTAAACAAAATATTTTTATTTTTGCTTTCAGAAGCCATGAAAGGACAATTTGAGCATCTACAAAGACTTTTTGAACTGTACATTTTGAAATTCTGATAATATTGATTTGATACACTTGAAAATAAGAACACAGATAACAACTCTAAAGAGGGCAAGCCCTAGATTTGAGAGGGGCCACCTTATTAGCCTTTGAGAATATTAAATTAGAACCTTGTCCTATACTATAAATAACAAAACCATAACAAGATGAAGAAGCATCACAAAATACGAATAAAGAGTTTGAGGAAGAAGGTGCGAAAGCACACCTTTCAATTTCAATATTATGAAATTTATTTAAATCTAAACAAAGAGAAGACCAAGAAACTAAAACATCAGCAGGGACCTTTTCATCCCAATCGAGACCTAATTGCCATAATTTCCTAATTAGTAACCGACCTCTTAAAGTTACGGGTAAAAAGATATTTAAAGGATCAAAAACCTTGGACACAGCAGATAACAACAATCTTTTGGTATTTGCATCAGCATTTATCGAAAATTTTGCTAGTTTTAATATATCCAAGAACCTTTTCTTCTGATTGCTGATGTTGAACTATTCTACACTCTTCTTCCATAACAGCTCTTAATGATCATTATTAGAGTCCCAACTAAAGATGGAAACCACCATCTTCCATTCTTTTAGTTGCATTCATGATAAAGTTCTATTAAATGTTGTGGATCATTGCCTCTAATAATTAAATTATCAACAAAAAATTATTTAATAGAATCTGAGTACATCATCCTCATAAGCTGGGCATGATGCTTGATGATATAATTGAGGATGAAAGGTGAGGATGTGAAGCCAAAAACAATGGTTGAGTATCGATAAGCCTTTAATTGACCATTACTTCTCCAAAAAAAGCAAAAGCGATTGCGGTCTTTGATAGATTTTAACTTAATCTGAAGGAAGGCTTGCTTTATGTCCGCTAACATAACAAACTGATTTGATCTGAACCGGAATAAATGTCCTAATAAGGAAGACATAAGATCTGGTCCCGTATAGGCTGCCTCATTTAGAGATGGTAAAGAATTAGTTTTAAGAGAACAGTTAAACACAGGCCTGACTTTTGTTGATACTTGTTCATCAGTTTTGATAACAGGTCTGTGAGGAACCCAAATATAATTTTTATACTCAGAGGGAGATACTTTGAACTCTTCAATAATACCATCAGCTAATTGTTGCTGAAAGACATCATCATAGGCTTTAACTAAATCTTTATTTTCTAAATTTTCATGAACTCTATTAAGCACTGCAAGAGCAATGTTATAGTTTGATGGCAACAAAGGAAGTTTATCTTCAATCCATGGAAGATCTATATGATATTTTCCGTCTTTGAACTCTATACCACATTTGAATTTTTCAATCTGTTTCAAATCATCTTCAGATTTATTATTAATTATTCATACCTTCTATACCTAAGGACTCTAATTTGAACATGTTTTCTAATCCTTGCTCTACCTCTGAATTACTTAAGATATGGCTTAAAGGATTAAAATAAGAATGTACAGGGTTTAAGACTGCATTAACTAAAGTATGGTTAACCTGCAATTGATTTTGATTTTGAACATGAATGTGATTTTGATTTTGAATATGATTTTGAACAACTGATGGTGGATTTGAAACTCTTATTTGATTATTGTATATAAAATTAGTAATATTTCCAAATGGAAAGAACCATCTCTTAACTTAAAGGCAGATCCACTCATACATTTAATCAATTCTAGTTGAGGGAAATACTCTATTAAATCAATGCCTATTAGGGCATCCAAATCAAAAAATGAGTTATTAGACTCTTTATAGCCAGAATCAGCTAATTTGAAAGATTTATTTCTCAAATTAATTAGAGCCTGATCTACGAACTTAATCTCGTAACTTAATTTAAGATCCTCATCAACCAAAAGAGGAAGGGTGAAACAAGACTGGTCCATATATACATCAAGAACAGTCTCTTTCAAACTGCGGGTGGTAACACCTAAATAGGTTTTTATATCGTATTGAGTGCTTTGATGATTCTCTACAGATATATTGAGTTTGTCCAGCACTCTTTTAGAAAGGTAGGACCTCTGTGAGCCACAGTCGACTAGGCATCGAACTGAAGCCAAAACTTTACCCCTACCAATCCTTATAGTAATTGATGGCAACAAATATAAATTGTTGGTGCTTTGGCTAAAGCTAAGACATACATTTGTGAGGGTGGAACTTTTCCTTTGCTTACAAAGAGCTGTAATATGACTTCTTTTATTGCAAACTTGGCAACTAAAAGAAAGTTGCTCCTCAAGTCAGGACACTGATCTGCAGTATGTTTAGTACTTGAACAATTGGGGCATAGTTTATTTCATTACACCTTTTAATTCTTAACTCATAGGTTTGATAAACATTGCAATTGGTCATCACATGACCTTGGGATGAACAAAACTTACATGATCTCGAATAACCTTTGATTTTAGAAGTGGAAGAATCAATACTATGAGAAGCTTCATTTCCACCAACTTCATTAGTATGAGTTTTGAAATTCTGCAAAGCAGAATTGGAATCAGGCCTATTATTAGATTTTAAGGACTCATTCGTCCTTTGATTTTCATTATTTTTAAATTTAAAATTAGGCTTATCTGAAGTATTTACATTTTTAAATTTTGAATGAGTATTATGGGAAGGGACTTGATTGAAATTTTGACCTTTATTATGATTTGACGTTTTAACAATATTTTTGATAACTTCATTATAACTATCGAATATTTGATTCAAATCAGGGTAATTGGTATTCAACTTGCGAGTAATTTCTTTGACTACCACATTAGGTAATTTTGATAAAACTATGTGGCTAAGTACTACTAATCCAGTAGCCTCCTCAAGATATTTGAGGTTATAACTCTCAAGTTCATATATTAATGTTCTGATATCATTTAAGTAAACCCTAGTCGCATTATATGTTGGGTCAAATACTGGTTTTAAAGATATGATTTTTTTAATGATTTCATCAATGATGAATTTTTCGTCTAAAAACTCTTTGTCTAAAAGTTCAAGAGCTTTATTATAATTATTATCACTAATAGAAAGATTCTGAATTAGGGAGTACGCATATCCCTTTAATTTATTTTTTAAGCAATGAAGTTTAATGGATTCACTTAAATTTTTCTGTAAATCTAAGGAACTCTTAAATTTTGAAATGAAGGTTTTATAAGCAAACTTATCAGTTTCATTGCCCTCAAAGAAACCACAATCTATAGCTCTAAGAACAGATTCACTTAGATGAGAGCAAGTATTTTTTTGAGGGGTTGAATTTTGATCCCCTTTAGATTTTAATTCACTTAATTTTGATTTAATCGAGCATTGGTACTGAATCTGACTACACAACTCCTTATTATGAAACTCAGGAATGAGGGAGTCAACTTCATTATCATTGTATATTTTTATTATATTTGTATCCTTTTGTTTAATATCTCTTAACAACGACTCTACTTCCTCTACAAGATCCTTTACATAAACTGCATCTTTATCTTTATTATTATCTATAGGCCTACTCTCTATTTGACCAAGATAAATATTTACTTGTGCCTTGAGGGATGAAATGGCTTGAAATATAGGCTTGGATTTTTTAGTAACTCTATCAAGAAGGGCTTGTATCTCTGGGTCAGACATTTTCGCTGAAATTTGGCTAGAATGACCCAAGGACAAATGAAACCTTGAAGGAAGGTGAAATAATGAAAGATAGCCTACCACCAGGCTAAATTATTTGATTTGAATTTTGAAAGGGTCTATTAGACAAAAAAAAAATTTGAAGTTGAAAGTGATCTAGGCCTATAATGCCTAACTTTGAAATTGAATTTTTTGAGGAAAAATGAGATATGGCCTACCACTGGCCAAATTATTTGATTTGAAATTTGAAAAGGTTTAGAAGACACACACACACAAAAACAAATTTTGAGGTTGAAAATGACCTAGGCCTAAGTTGAGCTTGAATTTTTTGAAATCACTGTAATGGAAGGGTTAGGCAATGATGCATTGCTTATCTAACTTTCATACAAATTTTGAATTAAATACCCTAAGACTAACTAAACTTAGGACAAAAACACCCATAGGCTAGTCTCGATAGGCCCACGTGGCTTCTACCGTATCTAATATTTTCATATGTTCAAATAAACCTTAATTTAAAAATGATTTTGACCTAATAATAGCCTACACAAAATATCGAAAACTGCTATAAGCTTCGGAGCTAGGTTGATTTTAATTTGCAATATTGCTAGCACGAGCTATCAAGAACTTGCAACAAATCCGTTCGTTAAGACCAATATAGATTACACAATTGACGAAAATTTAATCTAAAGCAGATTAAATTACAATAAAAATCTTTGAAAGATATAAGGTTTTTAAAAAATGATATATAAGTATAATTGTGAATCTACATTAGCCTTACCTGAATTTGTTGTTTCAAAGATTTTTTTGCTCCTTGAATAAGATTTTGATAGTCCTTAGATAACTCTGCCTCTTGGCTTTTGTAACCTAGCACTTAAAATCTTAGTTAGGGTAAATTTGATTGGTGAGAAGGTAAAGAGAATAGAGATAGATTGATAGTAAAAATATTTGAAAGGAAATGAAGAAATTTACCTCTATACCCTTTTACATTTTGATTAATTTTTTGTTTTCACAAGCACGACTTAATAGGACGGATTTTGAATTTGAAGTGATTCCACAATTGTCGCAAGACAATGTGATTTTTTAGTGAAATTTAGTGAAAAATGGATACCACATGTAGACAAAATATAAATTCCGCTAAAACTAAATAAAAGATACTTTATATACCTAATAGTTTTTAAATCCTAAAATAAAATACTATATCCTAAATTAAAATACTAAAATAAGCAAAATAGAAGATATATATGTGAAAGTATATAATAGTTTTTATATATTTCTACTATAATAATAATAATAATAATAATAATAATAATAATAATAATAATAATAATAATAATAATAATAATAATAATAATAATAATAATAATAATAATAATAATAATAATAATAATAATAATAAAAATAATAATAATAATAATAATAATAATAATAATAATAATAATAATAATAATAATAATAATAATAATAATAATAATAATAATAATAATAATAATAATAATAGTAGTAGTAGTAGTAGTAGTAGTAGTAGTAGTAGTAGTAACTACCACCCCGTCATTTCTCCTGACATGGTTCCTATGATAAAATTCGTCTCCTCTGCAGAAGGATGTCTTTTTCCACTGCATTTGACCCGCCAACTAACCACCCGAAATAGAAAATTCGGAGGCGGATTTTTGAAAAATAATTTAGCTCGTTTCCTCAGCGAATTGGAGCACCTCTTATCAACCAGAGTAACTCTCGTGCATTCCTTCTCAAAGACTTTTCCATTATCCAGGGATATGATACTCCTCCCATTGGGACATCGAATAGCCCAAGTTCTCGATTGATACATTCTTCAAGGAAGACAGCTGAATCTCAACACACTGCAACAATAGTAATGGATCGCACCACAAGCTGACTAATCAATTCATTTTCTAAAATGACAAAATATATCCACTGATATAAAAACTATTATATACTTTCACATATATATCTTCTATTTTGCTCATTTTAGTATTTTATTTTAGGATATAGTATTTTATTTTAGGATTTAAAAACTATTAGGTATATACAGTATCTTTTATTTATTAGTTTTAGCGGAATTTATATTTTGTCTACATGTGGTATCCATTTTTCACTAAATTTCACTAAAAAATCACAATGTCTTGCGACAATTGTGGACTCACTTCTAATTCAAAAGCGGTACTATTTAGTCGTGTTTGTGTAATGTAATCAAAGTTAATAATCAAAATGTAAAAAGGGTATAGAGGTAAATTTCTTCATTTCTTTTCAAATATTTTCACTATCAACCTATCTCTATTCTCTTTACCTTCTCACTAATCAAATTTACCCTAACTAAGATTTTAAGTGATAGATTACTAAAACCAAAAGGCAGAGTTATCTATGGACTATCTAGATCTTATTCAAAGAGCAAAAAAATCTTTGAAAACAACAAATTCAGGTAAGGCTAATGTAGATTCACAATTGTACTTATATATCACTTTTTTAAAACCTTATATCTTTCAAAGATTTTTTGTAATTAATTTAATCTGCTTTAGATTAAATTTTCGTCAATTGTGTAATCTATATTGGTCTTAACGAACGGATTTGTTGCAAGTTCTTGATAACTCGTGCCTATCAATTGCAAATTACAATCAAACTATCTCCGAAGCTTATAGCAGTTTTCGATAATTTGTGTATTATTAGGTCAAAATCATTTAAAATTAAGGTTTATTTTAATATAATAATAGACGGTAGAAGCCACGTGGGCCTATCGAGACTAGCCTATTGGCGTTTTTGTCCTAAGTTTAGTTAGTCTTAGTGTATTTAATTCAAAATTTGGTATGAGAGTTAGATAAGCAATGCATCATTGCCTAACCCTTACATTACAGTGATTTCATAAAAAATTCAAGCTCAAACTTAGGCCTAGGGCTAGGTCATTTCAACCAAAATTTGTTTTTTTGTGTGTGTGTGGTCTTCTAAACCCTTTCAAAATTCAAATCAAATAATTTGGCCTGGTGATAGGCTATCTTTCATTATTTCATCTTTCTTCAAGGTTTCATTAGTCCTTGGGTCATTCTAGCCAAATTTCAGCGAAAATGTCTGACCCCAGAGATACAAGCCCTTCATGATAGAGTTAATAAAAAATGCCTACAGTTCAAGCCATTTCATCCCTCAGGCACAAGTAGATATTTATCTTAGTCAAATAGAGTAGGCCTACAGATAATAATAAAGATAAAAGATGCAGTTTATGTAAAGGATCTCGTAGAGGAAGTAGAGTCCTTGTTAAAGATATTAAACAAAGGATACAAACATAATAAAAATATATAATGATAATGAGGTTGACTCCCTCATTTTCACATAATAGGGAGTTGTGTAGTCAGATTCAGTACCAATGCTCGATTAAATCAAATTAAGTGAATTAAAATCTAAAGGGGATCAAAATGCCACCCCTCCAAAAAATACTTGCTCTCATTTTAGTGAATCTGTTCTTAGGGCTATAGATTGTGGTTTCTTTGAGGGCAATGAAACTGATAAGTTTGCTTATAAAACCTTCATTTCAAAATTTAAGAGTTCCTTAGATTTACAGAAAAATTTAAGTGAATCCATTAAACTTCATTGCTTAAAAAATAAATTAAAAAGGGATATGCGTACTCCCTAATTCAGAATCTTTCTATTAGTGATAATAATTATAATAAAGCTCTTGAACTTTTAGACAAAGAGTTTTTAGACGAAAAATTCATCATTGATGAAATCATTAAAAAAATCATATCTTTAAAACCAGTATTTGACCCAACATATAATGCGACTAGGGTTTACTTAAATGATATCAGAACATTAATATATGAACTTGAGAGTTATAACCTCAAATATCTTGAGGAGGCTACTGGATTAGTAGTACTTAGCCACATAGTTTTATCAAAATTACCTAATGTGGTAGTCAAAGAAATTACTCGCAAGTTGAATACCAATTACCCTGATTTAAATCAAATATTTGATAGCTATAATGAAGTTATCAAAAATATTGTTAAAACGTCAAATCATAATAAAGGTCAAAATTTCAATCAAGTCCCTTCCCATAATACTTATTCAAAATTTAAAAATGTAAATACTTCAGATAAGCCTAATTTTAAATTTAAAAATAATGAAAATGAAAGGACGAATGAGTCCTTAAAATCTAGTAATAGGCCTGATTCCAATTCTGCCTTGCAGAATTTCAAAATTCATACTAATGAAGTTGGTGTAAATGAAGCTTCTCATAGTATTGATTCTTCCACTTCCAAAATCAAAGGTTATTCAAAATCATGTAAGTTTTGTTCATCCCAAGGTCATGTGATGACCAATTGCAATGTTTATCAAACCTATGAGTTAAGAATTAAAAGGTGTAATGAAATAAATCTATGCCCCAAATGTTCAAGTGCTAAACATACTGCAGATCACTGTCCTGGACTTGAGGAGCAACTTTCTTTTAGTTGCCAAGTTTGCAATAAAAGAAGTCATATTACAGCTCTTTGTAAGCAAAGGAAAAGTTCCACCCTCACAAATGTATGTCTTAGCT
Source organism: Trachelipus rathkii (assembly GCA_015478945.1). NCBI lineage: Eukaryota > Metazoa > Arthropoda > Malacostraca > Isopoda > Trachelipodidae > Trachelipus > Trachelipus rathkii. The sequence goes on from JABUQX010129786.1 coordinate 54,008, forward strand.
TTAGTCAAAGCACCAACAATTTATATTTGTTGCCATCAATTACTATAAGGATTGGTAGGGGTAAAGTTTCGGCTTCAGTTCGATGCCTAGTCGACTGTGGCTCACAGAGGTCCTACCTTTCTAAAAGAGTGCTGGACAAACTCAATATATCTGTAGAGAATCATCAAAGCACTCAATACGATATAAAAACTTATTTAGGTATTAGCACCCGCACTTTGAAAGAGACTGTTCTTGATGTATATATGGACCAGTCTTGTTTCACCCTTCCTCTTTTGGTTGATGAGGATCTTCAATTAAGTTATGAGATTAAGTTCGTAGATCAAGCTCTAATTAATTTAAGAAATAAATCTTACAAATTGGCTGATTCTGGCTATAAAGAGTCTAATAACTCATTTTTCGATTTGGATGCCTTAATTGGCATCGATTTAATAGAGTATTTCCCTCAACTAGAATTGATTAAATGTATGAGTGGATCTGCTTTTAAGTTAAGAGATGGTTCTATTATTCCATTTGGAAATATTACTAATTTTATATACAATAATCAAATAAGAGTTTCAAATCCATCATCAATTGTTCAAAATCATAATCATATTCAAAATCAAAATCTAAATCAAAATCAATTGCAGGTTAACCATACTTTGGTTAATGCAGTCTTAAACCCTGTACATTCTTATTTTAATCCTTTAAGCCACATACTAAGTAATTCTGAGGTAGAGCAAGGATTAGAAAACATGTTCAAATTAGAGTCCTTAGGTATAGAAGGTATGAATAATAATAAATCTGAAGATGATTTGAAACAGATTGAAAAATTCAAAGGTGGTATAGAGTTTAAAGACGGAAAATATCATATAGATCTTCCATGGATTGAAGATAAACTTCCTTTGTTGCCATCAAACTATAACATTGCTCTTGCAGTGCTTAATAGAGTTCATAAAAATTTGGAAAATAAAGATTTAGTTAAAGCCTATGATGATGTCTTTCAGCAACAATTAGCTGATGGTATTATTGAAGAGTTCAGAGTATCTCCCTCTGAGTATAAAAATTATATTTGGGTTCCTCACAGACCTGTTATCAAAACTGATGAACAAGTATCAACAAAGGTCAGGCCTGTGTTTAACTGTTCTCTTAAAACTAATTCTTTACCATCTCTAAATGAGGCAGCCTATACTGGACCAGATCTTATGTCCTCCTTGTTGGGTCATTTATTCCGGTTCAGATCAAATCAGTTTGTCATGTTAGCGGACATTAAACAAGCCTTCCTTCAGATTAAGTTAAAATCTATCGAAGACCGCAATCGCTTTTGCTTTTTTTGGAAAAGTAATGGTCAATTAAAGGCTTATCGATACTCAACCATTGTTTTTGGTTTCACATCCTCACCTTTCATCCTCAATTATATCATTAAGCATCATGCTCAGTCTTATGAGGATGTACTTGTACTTGTACTTCTATTAAATAATTTTTTGTTGATAATTTAATTATTAGTGGCAATGATCCACAACATTTAAAAGGGCTTCTATTATGAATGCAACAAAGAATGGAAGATGGTGGTTTCATCTTGGGGTGGACTCAATAATGATCAGTGGAACTGCTGGGAGAAGAGGCAGAATCAGTTCAACATCAGATCAGAAGAACAAAGTTCATGGATGTCTGTAATCTCTTACAGATGATTGTTAGCAAGGCACCAGTAAATGCTGATGCAAATACCAAAAGATTGTTGTTATCAACTGTCCAGGTTTTTGATCCTTTAAATATCTTTTTACCCGTAACTTTAGAGGTCGGTTAATTTGGAAATTATGGCAATTAGGTCTCGATTGGGATGAAAAAGGTCCCTGCTGATGTTTTAGTTTCCTGGTCTTCACTATGTTCAGATTTAAATAAATTACATAATATTGAAATTGAAAGGTGTGCTTTCTCACCTTCTCCCTCAAACTCTTTATTTGTATTTTGTGATGCTTCATCCTCTTGTTATGGTTTTGTCGTTTATAGTATAGGTCAAGGTTCTAATTTAATATTCTCAAAGGCCAAGGTGGCCCCTCTCAAATCTAGGGCTTTGCCTTCTTTAGAGTTGTTATCTGTGTTCTTATTTTTCAAATGTATCAAATCAATATTATCAGAATTTTCTAATGTTCAGTTCAAAAACATAAAGGTGTTTGTAGATGCTCAAATTGTCCTTTCATGGCTCCTATCCGGAAGAGCAAAAAATAAAAATGTTTTTGTAAATAATAGGCTCAAAGAAATTTATCAAATCAAAAATCAAGTTGAGCAAGAGTACAAAGTATCCATTTCTTATGCTTATATCAATACTGCTGAAAACCCAGCAGATCTGATTACCAGAGGTGTTACAACTTCTACTTTTCTTTCAAAATTATCATTATGGCTAAAGGGTCCTTCTTGGATTCTCCTAGATCAATCTCAATGGCCTATTAGTAAACTTAAATGTTTGTCTGAGGCCAATAAGGAAAAGACTTTGCAATATCACACATCTGTGGTTTTGTTACTCAGTCTTTGTTACCCTTTAAAGACTATTCAAGTGTGCATAGGCTTTATAAAGTAACTTCAAAAATATTCAAATTCATTAGCAGGAGTAAAGGGCTGGATAAAGATTGTAATCAAAAAGCCCAACTCTATTGGTTGAAGATAATGCAACAGCATTGTTTTCTAAGGAGATATTGTTTCTCCAAATTCTAAAAAGGATGAAATTCCACCGCTGGTCAATCAACAACTTATTCATAGATGATAAAGGCCTAATCCGATCCAAAGGTAGAATTGCCAAGACACTTTTATATAATGATGATGTGATAAATCCAATTCTTCTTGGCAAGGATCATCATCTCACTAAATTAATAATAAGAGACTTTCATTCAAGATGTCAACACTTGGGTGTTCAAACCACTATCAATTTCATCAGAGCTCATGGCTTCTGGATTACCAAGGCCAGGCAGGCTGTAAAAAATGTTTTGTCAGACTGTATAGTATGCAAAAAATTTAACAGTATACCCTTTAAATATCCAAAAATGACTAATCTTCCTCATCATAGAGTTAATTTTGTGCGTCCTTTTGAGCATACTGGCGTGGACTTTACAGGGCATCTCGTTGTAAAGATTAATAATAAGGAATTTCAAAAAATGTATCTATTAATTTACACCTGCCTTAATATCAGAGCTATTCATGTTGATGTCCTTCCAGATATGTCCACTGAATCCTTTTTACTTTCATTCCAACGTTTCACAAATATATATGGCATACCGTCCAATTTGTACTCGGATAATGCCAGGAATTTCAAACAAGGTGGAAATATACTGTTAGAATCTTTGTCTTCAAATATGTTCTCCGAACATATGCGTATCAATAACATCAAACATTACAAGATTCCAGTCTATTCCAGTTAGGTGGGATCAGTTTGGGAGAGAATGATACGAACAGTTAAGGGATGTCTCTATATAAAACTATAGGTAAAAAAAACCTTAACCTACTTTCAGCTGTTAACAAGTATTTTAAATATCACCAATATTATCAATTCAAGACCTTTAACCTATAGGTCATCAGATAATGATTTGGAAGTTGGCTGCTCCAAATTCCTTTTGAAACCTTATGTGGTCAAACCTCATATTCAGCCAGAGTTTCCACCCCATATGGAGAACTGCTCCCCTCACAGCAAGACCTTCATAACTCTAACTGCTCAGGAAGAGTTTTGGAGACTTTCAGGGAATTATGGTATAGGTCTTACCTATTAAATTTGCGCCAGACTAGTAGAAATCTCTATCAGTCAGAGTGGATCAACAGAAAAGGTTGGAGATATAGTTCTGATACACACACCTAATAAACCTGACCCTTCTGGCTTTTGGGTAGAGTTCTGGAAGTCATTGTTGGTGATGACGATAAGATCAGGAGTGTGTTATTAAAAAGGGGAGATGGACAAACCTGTCATTATTCTATTTGTCATCTCTACCCATTGGAGTTATCTATTACCCACTCTGTCTCCAGTGGAGATGCTGAAGCAAGCAGTGATCTCTCCAATTCAGATGGTCAAAACAATGAAAATACAGATCAAGTTGATCCCTCAAATTCAAATTCAGTTATTCAAAGTAATAGTGATACTGTTATTGTAGATGTACAACCTTCAACTTCAGGTATAAAATTCACCTCAACTTGACTCTCAACAGAATCAAATTTCTCATCAATTCAGTCAAAGAAAGACCTCTTAGACAGGCTGCTGTCAAGTGTCAAGAATTCCTTCTCAGGAATTTATCTGATTTGTAAAAAATTTAATTCTTTTAATTGCAATGGTTTTCATTGCAACTCTTCAGTGGGAGGATAATATAAAAACTATTATATACTTTCACATATATATCTTCTATTTTGCTCATTTAGTATTTTATTTTAGGATATAGTATTTTATTTTTAAGTTAAAATTAGGTATATACAGTATCTTTTATTTATTAGTTTTAGCGGAATTTATATTTGTCTACATGCGGTATCCATTTTTCACTAGAATTTCACTAAAAAATCCACAATGTCTTACGACAATTGTGGACTCACTATTAAGGCCGGTACTATTTAGTCGTGTTTGTGTAATCAAAAGTTAATAATCAAAATGTAAAAGGGTATAGAGGTAAATTTCATTTCCTTTCAAATATTTTCACTATCAACCTATCTCTATTCTCCTTCCTTCTCACCAATCAAATTTGCCCTAACTAAGATTTTAAGTGTGCTAAAACCAAAAAGGCAGAGTTATCTATGGACTATCTAGATCTTATTCAAAGAGCAAAAAAATCTTTGAAAACAACAAATTCAGGTAAGGCTAATGTAGATTCACAATTGTACTTATATATCACTTTTTTAAAACCTTATACTGACACAGCTGCAGATATTAGCAGAATTTTGATGAATTAGCAAGGCATATAGAAAGCCAATTACTTTCAAAATCTCCAGCATTAGATTCATTCCTTTCAAAACCATCCAGATATAGTATGGCTTTTGCCCTCTAAAAATTGGAGTCAGAGAAAATGTAAGGGGTACAGCCATTCTATTCCATGAATGGAGCACGTTCACTTAGATACCTCTTTCAATCCAATTGCATTTGGTAGCTGCTCGCTTCCCATTTGACTCCCAGCTTACATTGTACGTACTTTGTGTGACTTGCACTTAACGACTTTTGAGCCTCAAACCTCTTATATACTAGTCCTAGGGGGCTTCAATATTTAGCACCCATTGTGTGGTGACTCCGTGTTGTCGCATAACGTTGAATGGTTACTAGGAATTTTGCTGGATTTTTTTTTGGTATATGAATAAACACGGACTTACCAACATTCCAACGTTTCAACACCTGCGCTACTTCTGTGGGATAAATCACTGACCAATTTAGGTGTACCAATGATTACTACCCGAAATTCACTGCATTTATTTCCCTGATCCTTCGAAACCTCCGTATTCCAGAGTGATATGAAAGAGCAGATTGATCTTTATTCAACAGACAGCATACATTTCCTCCTTCCCCACCAAGAACGCATTTACCTCCATTGAGGATGAGTTCGACCGCAACTCTTGAGGAGATTCGCACTTCTGGATGTCACCATGGTAGAACCCAGAATGCACACGCACCCGTGAAAGCGTGAATGGTAGGTGGAGTTTAGAGTCTTCACTCGTTGGAGATTAGTCCTTGATGTCAAGCAATTTTTCCATGTTCTTTTTAACTCCACCCTAACTCACCATTTTGACATGGTTGAGAGAGTAGGCTACCATACTATAGGGTTTAATTTTTACAGTTAAAATCGAGGGTGTAGTTGTTAATATCAGAGCGTCGGCTCAGTGCTCTCTCTGTTTGGATTGTGAATGTTTATGTTTCTGGATCAAAGCAGCTTGCGGTCGACAGGGGAATGTTGCAGTGTGATTCTCGGTGTTTTACAATTTCCACAACAAAGCCCAAGTCATACTTTTTCGACAAGGTGGCAACTTGCAAACGCGATAGATGAAGCGAGGTGTTCCCCAGGTTGACCCTTCAAATTTCACAAATCTTCATTTAAACACGGGTAAGGATTTTAGGTCATCACTGAATGATCGCCTAACAGTACCTCCCTCACAATCTCAATCTAAAAAATGTTTGTCACCATTCGCTGGACCCTTTACGTCATCTCACATCTACATATATATATAAACAAACCCGTATGTGCTTCCCGTTTCTCCGCATTCAGATTCCCAGGCTCTCGGATGACTCTTCTAAAAAGAGTTCTCCTTAAGCCTTCATATTGAGCATTTGTTGAGGTTGTATACTGCTATACTCTCAATGATTTTCTAAACATTCCTCACTGGCTATTTTGTTAACAACAGACCTCTACTCCATTGTCTCACTGTGGACGAATCAGCCCACTATCGGTGTGTAAGGAGCACCCTCTCAACTAAAAATTAAAGAACAACCGGATCTGCTGAAGGGTATTTAAGTTTCGTTTGGATCGTTAACTCTTAGACTACTTCTTTTATGTCTTGACAGATATTTCCTAGGATGGCTGGGGGAGCATCCTTCTTTCAAGATGTCAATGAACATGTTAAATCCTCCTACCGAGCTCGTCAATAGTTACAACCGAATGGGTTCTGGCTGTGAACAGGATTAGAAGGCCTTCATATGAGAAAGACAGTCTTTTTCAATCTCAAAATGTACTCTACATACAGCTAAGATCAATCAGGAAAGAAACCCTTTAGTTTCCATCATTCAAGGTTCCTCATTATGATTTACACACGATGGTGGTGACATTCTCTTGGACACCAACAGAAAGCTGGTATCCCGGGAAAAACAATCTGACGGCAAAACCAGGCCAAGATTTCAAGATAACTAGTCAAAGACTGGAAAATCTCTCCGATGGAAGTTTTTTCACTGCTATCTCAGACCAGGTTTTCTCAAGTATGGACAGGCATGTTGGCTGGATGGTTCTCGTGATAAAAAAATTACGTAAAGTTAAACCCTCTGGGGATTTGTTGACTATCGTAGGCAGAATCTGCACCAAGATGTAATCTGGCCAGCTTGAATAGGACATGCCAACCTAATCGTAATTACATCATATCCAAGGGATATCCCCAAGAGTAGTTCTTTCTGCGTTCACAAAATTCTTCCTTTTGATCCACCATATCCATGTTGACTGCGAGGCTATCGGCTTCTATAGATGCAAGTTTTTCCCAAATTACTCACTGTACCATTCCAAGACCATTTGGTGTATATCTCGTCGGAATCTCATTTCAGAAATGACACCTTTAATTTTTTTTCGTTAACTAAATCTGCTTTTAAGGATTTAATTATAGAGTTGATGGTAGAGATGGTGTCGAAGTGAAGAGTATAATTGATTTTGTGTAGGTGCATGATGTTGAAGTATTTGATTGATGTTAAATCGGTGAGGTGGTTAGAGACGGAAGTATCAGATCATTGTGTTGTTTTATGTCAAATTAAGTTAGTGGGGGCATGGATGGAGAGGAAAGTAAAAAGGAAGAAAGTGGGGGAGAATTAGAAGTGAGAGGTTAAATGAACAGGGTTATAAGAAAAAGTTTGTTAGAGCACTCAAAAATGTCAGTTGAATGTGAACAAAGATGAAACTGAACAAAATATGGGACACAATATGAAGGAGGCGTTTGTTTATTAGTGCAACGAGGAAGTATGTTACTCGTTAGGTTATTGTTGGCGTATAAAGTAGGAAATAAAGAATATCAGTATGTTGGAATGGTATGGAATTGAAGAAATGATTCAAGCGAATTAAAAGAGGGCGTATCGAAATGTGCTAAAAATCCAATGATTAGTTTTCGATAAAAAGGTGTATGGAATTATGTTCTGGGGGAAAAGAGGAAGCCTAAAAGCCACACGAGTTGGAGAAAAAAAAGAGCGGAAAGAAGAAATGAAAAAAAAGGAATAACGAACAGATTGGTAAGGAGGATGAAGACATTTAAAAGGGAAATAAGTCTGTTTCTGCGAAGAATGAAGTAAAGGTTAAGAAAGAGATAAGGGGATCTTCATATAATTAATGAAATATAGATAAGATGGCTTCTGACTTATGAGATGACGTGAGGAGAAGTGAGAGAACACTTTGAAAGGCTGCATAGCATTGACAGCACAGAGGTAGAAAAAAAAACAATGTTTTGTTTTTTAAAAAAAAAAAAAAAACGGAACAAAAACTTTTGAAAAAAAAAAAAAAACCAATAGAAAAACCCGTTTTCTTTTTAATTTTTAAATACAACTTATTATGAAGATGCTGTCATTCTTAAAAAGAATTGCAATCACAACCAACGGCGTACACTGCCTTTCAGAAAACGATGTTCAACAGCTTGAAAGGAATTAAAATGAATACAGAGAACTGATCGACGCCTATTTTAATTAAACAAATGATGAAATGAGATGAACCATTGAATTTACATAATTTTTGCAAAGCATTGCCTAATGTTTCAAGGCCTAATTAATATACTTTATCCCTAATCGTGTTATGTCAAGAAAGGTACAAATTATGAAAATCGAGTCTAAATAATTTAGATAACCAAATATAAATTTTGTTTGGAACTTATAAATTGTAATGGAAAACCCATTTTATAATTTTCAAGTTTAAACATCTAAAAGTAGTTTTTGTTATCTGGCAACATCGATTTTCACTCTTCATCGTGATTAATGCTTCGTTCGTTCTTACCTCTTTTGAACTTCAAACGAATGAAAGGAGCGTTTACTGCATTGCAACTTATTTCTGTATTAACTAAAATGATTTCCTACATTTATCCTGAAAGTGCGTGAAAGTGTAATTACCATTCATCTTATGGAGTCAGAATAGAACATATTTAAGATAAGAAGAATTTCATTCCATTTCTACATCTCCCGCTAAAACTGGTAACCCTATATGGAGTTGGACAAGGTTTGTTTGAATACATCTTCCGAATTCCGTCAGACTTTTTTCTTCCATCACCATTCCCTTAAATTTTTGCACTGGCAGACAATATTTTTATATATATAATATATATTGCATTTTTTGATAGTAATCACTTTTTATTATTATTATGATTATTATTTTATATTATTATTATTATTATTATTATTATTATTATTATTATATATTATTATATATATTATTATTATTATATATTATATTATTATTTATTATAGTTTTAGAAATTTTATATGGCCATAATTCCTTTATTTAACTATTTACATACATTTAAGATTCCCGCTGCTAATTGCCAATTAGTGTGCCATCACCTAGTTGCACGAAATAAAAAATAATATATATATCTATTCAATATTCCTTAGGTTTACTTATAACTAACAAAAAAAAAAATAAATACAATAAATCTTTCATTTTTTATTTTTTAGCTTCAATATAAATATATATTTTTTTAATATTTAATTATCAATAATTTGAGTCACGATTGAAGTCGAACAATATTGATACTTTCCTCCTGCATTGTAATCATGCCGGGCGACGATGAGCATTCTTCCACCTCTGACTTTTCCCAATTTGCGTCTCCAGCGATTCTTTAACGGTATGACCAGAATTGTAGGTTCTCATGTGTTTCTGGAGAATGTCTTCGTCTGGGGTAATGAAGAGGGAGAGAAATAAATATATTCCAAGGTAGGGATAATTCCCGCTCAAAGCTTACTTTAGTGCGCATCCGCGATTTCCTGCCAGCTTTAGGCGTATCAACAATCCCTTACACGGCTTCTTAAAGGACAATTTACTAATCGCTTACGTGACTAGCCCCTTCCAGGAGTAAAATATTGAGCGATGTGTTAAAGATACTCAACTTGCGAATTTGCGTCCTTTCTAACTGTTGTGTTAACATGCTTCGTTCTTGGAAGTAGCTCCTTCCGCCAGAGAGGAGGCCATATTAAGGCATCTTTTTCTTCAGAAGGTGCCCTTGTATGCCCAAGATATATAAGCCTCTCTTGATCCAGCCCTTTCTTTGAGTGTGGTTGCTGAAAAAGCAGACCGCATGCTCCGCACACATGCTTCTGCAACGCATTTAGTTGCAAGAACTTCTACTCTTCATCATTCCACACCACCTACGCCCCGCCAACTCCTCACACACTGTCTTTCTTACTTTTACTTTCCATTCCTCTTCCTCTCCGGTTTCTCATTCTTCTCAAGCTTGTTCCCCTCATCTTTCTCACGGATCTTGCTCTCACACGACATCTTCTGCTCTAGATGCTCGTGTTTCTGCTCTGGAAATCAGTCTTGCAGTGATCAAAACTGAGTTGCTTTCTGTCACTTCTACTCTAAGGCAGCTCTTATTTCGTTCTCGCTCTTCTTCACGTAGCAGGACTCCCTCTCGAGGTCGTTCTCCTTCTGCTTCTAGTGACAATACCTATCCTCACGGATATTGTTACTATCATAATTTCTTCGGTGCAAGAGCGAAGAAATGGGCTTCTCCGTGCACTTTTTCGGAAAAAAAATAAGGGTCAAGGTATAGCAGAAGAGACTGCCCCTTGTGACCCTGACACTTCGCTTCCTACTGTACTTCGTATTCGACCGCTCCCAAAGCAAACTTGGTTGGGCATTATACTGGCGCATCTTTGTCTTCCTGTTCGGTCCCTCCGGATCCGTATCTCAGCGCTCTGCAGTACCTCTTTCTACTCATACGCTGTATGTTGCGAATGGTTCAACTATTCCAGTATATGGTGAACGACTTTGCTCTTTTGAACTCTCGCTTCGACGGAGTTTTAAGTGGGTTTTTCTTGTGGCAAAAGATTACACAACCTATGTATTGGGGGCAGACTTTCATATGTCCCGATTTCATCTTCAATGGTGTTACATTTCGCAATCAACGTTTGTTAGATGGTACTACCACGTTGTCAAGATCTGATCTCTTTTTTTTTTTTGGGACGCTTCTACTTATGCTGCCCCATTGTTCTTCTTCTCAGACCGCTTCTTCCCTGTTACTATGTTACCAGAAGCGATTTTCCGAATCTGTGTTTAAAATCCTTGTTCTTCTTTCTCTCGATTCGAACAGAGTTTTTAAATGGCGTTTTTTGTGCAACAGTTACACAAACGTGTGTGTGTGGGCAGGGGACTATCTTGTCCCATTTCAATCTCAAAGTGGACATTCGCAATCAACGTTGGTAGATGGTACTACCACGTTGTCCTCAAAGGGTGATCTGATCTCTTTTGTTTTTGGAGGTCATTTCTACTATTGCTCCATGTTCTTCTTCAGACGCGTCCCCTGTGTTACTATGTTACGAGGATTTTCCGGATTCTTTAAATGCAGTGTCTCTTTTTACCTGTCCAGGCATGAATGTTCAGACCATATCGAGGCATCTGGTCCTCCAATTTATTTTCGCGTGTAGACGGTTTCCCCCAGACAAACTTCAAGGCGGCTCAAGCCAAGAAGTTTCGAACACATCATTTAGAACTAGGGAAATTGTCCGCCCCCTCTAAGAGGTGCTTTGGGCTTCACCTTCACATGGTGCCAAAACTGGGTGATTGGAGCCCGATGTGTGAGACTTTAGGCACTGAATGGCCTCTACCAACACCTTACCGCTTTAACCCGGTGTTCCGCATTTATTCAGTCCATTTAACTCTCGTCTGGGATGGCTGCATGTCGTTTTCATAGTTGAAAATCGATGTGAGCAAATCGTTCAAATTCCTTAGCTGCTGATGCTATAAAAAAAATGCTGTTTATTATATGGCTCCATAGATAGAAGGGTGACAATTGACAATGCGCAGCTCAAACGGGTTTTCAAAAGATTATTATACTATACTGCGTTGGCTTATCTTTCGCCTGGGCTTATCTCGACGACTTTTGTAGCAAGTGAACTCTAGGGAGCCATCAGGATCTCATTTGCAGTGCAGTTTTTCGCACGATTAACGATGCTGGAGAATGCGACTAATTATGCAAGCGTGTACATGGTACATTTTCGGGTTTTTCCTTCTCACTATTCCGGCCATTAACTGTATTCTCCGGAACGGGTGTTAACCACTCTTTGTGTGGATGCCATTCGGCATTCTCTCTCCTCAAACCCGGCACGCAAAACCACCGACCTTCTATTTTGGGAACGGTAAACTTTACCACGTTTCCCTTCGTTCAGGCTCCGAACTTCTTCGTCCACTTCCCGCAATTATTGCAGAAAAGAACTGATGAGGATAAAACGGCGCATGAATGGATTGGATGATGAGGAAAGAGATTGTCGAGTTGCCACAAAGCAAGCTTCCTGCTGCAGCAGATCTCCTCTATACTTTTCACTCTGCATCAACGCGTATTCAAGTCGACGCTTCCGACATTGCTTGTCGGTGGTGTCTTGAAGCAGTATTTGAATAACGTTTATTGGTCTTTTTTTAGCCTTTTTTTCTTGCTCGCAAGCTTAACCTGCCGAAACTCGGTATATTGCTTTCGGTAGGGAGTTGCTAGGTAATTGTAACCTAGGATAACTCGACACTTCATGGTGGACTTGACACATAGGAACAGGTCGAAGATTCCAGAAATATTTTAACCGATCTGACAAACTCTTACGTTTTGCGATTTGTGATTTCCTAGTCATTGAAAACACATTTTCCCACGAGAACACGGCCACCTTGAATACGTTCCCGCACAATTCACCACTGACGTTTGCATATCTCTGGGCGTAGATAACACCACTAGCCGAATTGCCCTTTTTTCGCGCAATCCGGATCGACTCCGTATTTCTCCTATTCCAATCATAGATTCTTGAAGCTATGGACTGCAAGTCCAAGGAGACGAATCTCGACCCACTATTAACGTCTTCTTTACGGCTAGTGGATAACACCTCCGGGTATCAAGAGGAAGTCTGTTGTGTGATAACTTTCAAACCCTCTTTTACTTCCCTCCATACGTTCCTTCTTCGTACAGGGGAAAAAAAGACATCTTTTTACTCAAGTGCTCCTTCCCTTTCCACCCCGACTGAGGCTTTCGAGAAAGCGTTTGGTGTCAGCACCTTTTGTGTGGCCCGGGCATCAATGGAGGTTACGAAGTGGCGGCACGCCAATTGTCTTTTTCCTGTCAACGGTCTCTTCCTAAAGTTCCAGAGGCACACTAAGAGCCCGTCTTGGCACCTTCTTACACCAGGTGACATATGAAAGAAGGTTCCACATAGGATGATTGTAGGACCTCTTTCTCTGTCTGGAATGGAAAACCCAACCCTTCCTGTCTGTGTAATTGACGGTGTTCATCGAAGGACCGAAGCCTTCTCTGTATGTTGTTCTTTCGGAATCCATTGGCAGAGCTTTTATGGACGCATGTGGGTTTACTCGTTTCGGCAACTCTCTACTCTGTCACTGAACAGAATCAAGGACGTCCGTCTTCGAATCTTATCTGGAGAGATTTTGATGCGGCTCCTTGGTTTCTGAAAGTTCCATACCACTTGCTTTAATCCAAAAGCAAACGAAATTGTAGAACGATTCCAATCGTCAGCTTAAGGTTTCCTTGGCTGCTCATCCACAACCGGAACATTGGTAATGCTGGGTATTCGCACTGCCATCAAAGAGGATCTGCCAAATGTCTGCGGCAGAACTGTCTACGGTTCCACTCTTCGGCTTCCGGAGAGTTCTTTTCGCAATCTACTCCGTCTCCTACTGCTGACCATTATCTTATCTAACCTGCTTAAGGCGCTGTGCTTCGGGCCGTGGGGACCGAGCTCCTATCGTCGCACACCAGAAGGTGCATTCCTCTCGTACCTATAGACCTCTCTATGCACACATGCCTTTTGTAGGCATGACTCGCACCGCACTGGCTTTTCCAACCCGAAGTACGATGGAACTTTCCGTGATACTTTCGGGAAGGAAGAAGTTCTTTGACCATTCACGTCCAAACGTCCCACACGCCACAGATTGCGTTGATCAATTCGACCGGTCTTAAGCCAGCGTTCTTCGAGTCCGAATCTCCTGATTCCGGAATGTTCCCAAGGATCAGGTTCAGTCCCTTTCAGGCACGGACTCTAACCTACAACATTCCTGTTTTTCCCCTTCCCCTTTCTCTTCCTACTATCTCAGCCACCGCAACCTCCCCCCATACAGTATCTTCCCCCTCAGGCTTTAGCTCAGACACGGTCTGACAAACAGATAGAGGTATTCAGCCTCCACAACTCGTCCGAGTACTCGTGATAGTACACGCGATATAGCCACACGTGCACCGACTGTCAGCCTGCAGCCTCGGAACCTTTCCAGTCCGCCTCTTCTTTCTGCTTCCAATACCTTCCTTCTACCAACTAGTTCGAGGGACTGGCAGACAGGATTTCGTTGTCCGAGTGTTACCCTAGATTAAAGAAATCTGCTTTGCCCCTATCCTCTGGGAGGGGGGTGGTTTCTGAGAGTCGTTCTTAAATCCCTTTTTTAATAACCTCATTACTGCTGTTATTAGATGTATGTAATATAGTAAATTTATTATTGAAACACAGTATTAGAAGGTTTTCGACATTAAGACTTCTGAAAGAGTTTTATTTATCTAGGGGCAAGACCACATCGAATTTTTTGGGGCAAAAACTCCGTGACTAATTGGCTTCGTTCGTTCGTTACGCCTTTTTGAACTGCTCAGGCCAATTGAAGGAGCGGTGTTTTTAACTCCTTCTCTTTGCTTACTTATGTCGTTTTTCTTTCAAATCCGGACTCGGAGATATCGGGTGTTGTGAGAGAGGATGGGAGCGACCTGTCTTCTTTCTTTCATTTTCTACGGATTAGTAGGTGTTCATCGAACGGAGTTGACTGTCTTTCTGCCTAACTTTAGTAGATTTCTACTTTTCAGTAATGATCTTCTCAACCTGCACAGTCTAATCTATTCACTTCATATGCCGATTGGATCGACCCCTTCATTCTTAACTCAATTTCAATTCGTGACTTGCTTCTTTTACATTTTCTAGAATTGCCTTCCTTCGTTCTTTAATCTATTCGGATTTTTCCTCGGTTTTTTTGTTGAGATCGGATAGCAATTAGAATTTTCTCGGGTTGGGTCGTCGAACCTTTTGTGAAATTCAATCTCTCTAAAAACCTCAACCTTCTACACAATCTCGACCTTCTCTGAAGGAACCTTACTAACAGTTTACGCTGATCTACTTCGGACGGTTTCTCTTCGTCTCTCCTGTGTGACAAGTATAAAACATCTTGGGCGCTTAATAAAGACAAAAAATTTCTTGGAAACTGCACATCACAAGCGAGTGTTCTAGAAGGCGGCCACGAAGAAGAAACTGGGACTTTCTGTTTTTTTTAGGACTGGCGGGACTTTTGTTCCTCTTCACAGTTACTCAGTTATACAAGGGCGTCAATCCGCCCTTTGTATGGGGAATATGCTCTCTTATCCTGGGGGGGGGGGGCTAGGTTTTCACCCGGCATTTTTGGATGGTTTCGAGTCAAAGGCAAAAGACTTATAAACTGTCCTGTCTTATTTTTTCTAGTGTGTTTCACTTGACCCTCTATGCCTTTGCGGGGCACGAGATATTCGGTGCTAGTATCTCTTTTTTAACTAGGTGCACGTGAAGCGGGCAGGTGCCTCGAGAGGAGACTTTCCACTCGGTGTTTCACCACTTTAGACGCCCGGCGTTAGCACAAGGGGTGCTGGTGTCGGCACATGAGTTTTTTGGATCTAGAGTGAATTAATTGTGTTGATATTAATGAACTCCATGACTAGTTCACTGCGCGTGCCTGTCTTCTTCCCGGTGGCCTCACACTTCTTGTTTCTTTGGAATTCTTTCTATCTTCTCTGTGTTCCTACTCAATTTAACCTCCCTCACTTTAAAGCCGCGTCTGTGCTCATCTGCATGCGTTAGTTGAATTTTTTGTTGATTGTAACACCCCCTCCTTGAAATTAGGCTTTTTGGCCTGTGAGCGGTTGTATGAAGGTGATAACTGGTAAAAAAAAAAAAAAAAAAAAAAAAAAAAAAAAAACTGCTGCACAGATTTTTGATATTAACTAAAAGTGGTATTCCTACAATTCTATCCTTGAAGTTTTTAGGGATCGTAATCTGCTGCTCAATTTGTATGGGGAACATCAGAAATAAGGGACATGTAGTTAAGGTGAGATTTATATAGAAAAAAAAAGAAAATTACTTCCATTTTCGGTTCGGGACGGATATAGATAGAGAGTAGATAATAGATAAGAGATAAGATAGAGAAGAGTAGAGAGTAAGTAGATATAGATAAATATATTTATATATAGTAGATTGATAGTAGTATTAGTATTTTACTATATAAATATAGATTAGAGTATATATATAGGAGAATATTAGTACTATTAGATATATAGAAATAGAGTATATTATAGATATATATATATTAGATAGATAGGGATATGTTATATATATATATATATATATATGGAGTGTAGGGCTTTGTGTGATTTTTCACTATCCGCGATGCGGATGTTAAAAATCCATATCCGCGGGGATTGCGGAGGTTAAGGTTTTTTTAGCAACAGGTACTTCATATTATAGTAAGAGAGATGTTAGATATGAGAGATATAGAGAGATGAATATGTGAGTATTAATATATAGATATGATAGAGAGAGATATGTATAATAAGAATGTAATATTGAAAGAATAAAGGTAAGATTATATATATTATAATATTAAGTAAGGAAGAGATAGAAAAAGATAATTGCGAGAGATAAGAGATGATAGAGAGAGCATATATTTATATAGGTATTTGATAGAGTATAAGATTATAATAGAGATAGTTATATAGAGTGGATCACACCACGTTTTCTTAATTGATAGGATAGATACTATCGCTACCCAGCCCAAAAAAATATGCCCGGATGCCGGGATATAGTGGAAAAATGACCGGATATCCCGTATATGCGGGATGCGTATTAAAGTGCCGCATACGCCCATTGATTGAGAGGAGAAATGTAGATTAGATAAAGAGAGATGAGAGAGGATGGAGGAAAGAGTCATATATTGAGAGATAGAGAGAGAGATGAGATAAGATACTTAGGAGAGAGAGATAGAGATTGAGAGATAGAGAGGAGATTTGAGAATTGAGGAGATGAGAGCATAAGGACGAAATATTCATAAGAACAGTTCGAAAATCCTGGATTGCACAGAAGGGCTGCGGAGACTGCGGAGCCGTAATGTTTTGGGTGGAATTAAAGCCGGATCGGGAGCCGGAGCAGCGGAATTTTAAGGTTTTGGGTGGAACCGGAGCCGAATCTGGAACCGGGAGCTGGATTTAAGTCAATTGAATTTCTGCAGCCGTGGATTCGGAACCGGAACCCGTAATGTTAATTGGGTGGAACCGGAATCGGATCTGGAACCGGGAGCTGGATCCGGATTTGGAACCGGAGCCAGAGCCCCGGAGCCGTAAGGTTTTGGGTGGAACTGGGAGCCGGAGACGTTTGATTTTGGGCGGAACCGAAGCCGGATCTGGAGCCGGAGACACGGAGCCTTAAGATTTTGGGTGAAACCGGAGTAAATTTTTTTCGTTTTTTGGGTGAGTTAGGTTAGGTTAGGTTAGGTTAGGTTAGGTTAGTGTTAGGTTAGGTTAGCCCCAAAACTTTTTTTCCTATGAAAATATACAGATTATTTGGAGACGGAGTCAATAAAAAAAAAAAAAAAAAAAAAAAAAAAATTGCCGCTCTGCTGCCCCGTCACAAGCCTGGGTAGGTATTCAGGTGTCGAAAGAGTTTGGATTGGCTCTGAATCGAACATTTGAAATTTTTAAAAGTGAATGTTTGCTTCTGTTCCACATTTGTCTCAACTTTGGTCTCATTCACTATTCACTGAGCATTTTTAGCTGGCTAATAATCGAAAGAGATTACTTTTGATGTTTATGATTGTATTAACACTATAATAAAATAAAATAAAAAAAATATTTAAATTGTAAACTTATTTAACAATATTTATGGAGATTTATTATTTTTAATATTTATTAATATTTAATACAAATATTTTGGATTAGTTATAGAATTCTGAGAAAATGTATTACAGTTTTCATTAATTTTATTTTCAAATATTTAAGTAATAAAACCCATACAATTTTTGAGGAACTAACCTAACCTAACCTAACCTAACCTAACCTAAACTACTAATAAACAAAAACTGAACCTAACCAAACCAAACCAAACCAAACGATACCTAAACCTCACCTAACCTTAACCTAACCTTATAGCCTAACCTAAACCTAACTAACCTAACCTACTACCATAACTAACGTAATCGTAACGTAAACGTAATTCAGTAACGGAACGTAACGTAATATAAGTTTTGTTCATTTTGTCTAACGTAATAATCGTAACGGTTAAGTTTGTGTTAATGTTAATGTGATCTTGTTCTATTTTATAGTGTGTATTTTACTTTTAAAATATTAATAAAAACCGTACAATATTATTTCGGGAGATCTTCTTAATTCTAAAACGACGTTCTTAATAAAAAGTATAAAGTATTTTTAGTAAAATAAGGGAGGGGCCATTAATAAGTCTGAGATGATGAATTCGTTTAATATATATGTTTGTTTTACTTTTAAAATATTAATAAAAACCATACAATATTTTCGGGAAAGCTACATAAGTCTAATATGATGTTCTTTTACAGCAGTAATTTTACAGTAAATATATATAATTAATTAAATAAACTGTATTTAGTATATGAATGTAATATATTTTACTGAGGAGCTACATAGCTTCATAAGTCTAGAACGATATTCTTTTTAGATTAATATTATATAAAAGAAATTTACTTAATAAAAATTTTAAAATCTCATATCTTGTGATGGCTTATTCTCTGTGTTAGTCTTTTACTTGCTGTGTAACAGAAGTTAGCCGTAGAAGGGCCTACATCCTACGAGTTGGCGGGTCATCACAGGGGGGCTCGGAGTCGCCCACCGGCAATATGGTGTGCTAGGTGGGCTGGAACCCCACAAGGAACATAGGCTACTTACGAGCGGCTGGGATCCTATTTCGAGTGCAGCTGGCATTGTCTTCTTTATATCAGCTGTTTGAAGACAAGACAAGCATTACGTTGTTTTTGTGCCTTGTGTGTTTCACCACGGTTACTTTATCTATTTCAAATCACTCAAGAAAAAGATTTTATATGTATCTGAGTATATAATCAAAAGATAAACAATAAACTTATTTAATAAAATGTTTACTTATATATATGATTCTATAATCAGTGTATTTATTATTACTAATAAACTAATAAATCAATATATTTTTTAGTATAGGATCCTAACAGTCTAACTATTATAACAAATAGTATTATATATATAATTACTTAATATAAGTATGGGTAAGATTCTAGGTAATAATTATATGAGGTGAGTAATTAATATTTATTTGGAATAGGTTATGTATTTCTAGATCGTATAGAATGATAAGGAATATGATCCTCTAGTATACCTATTAGCGAATGTAGAAGTTCCAGGTTGGAACAATCTAAATGGTAAGATAATATGGACGTAAGTTATTGTACTAGGGTATATTGATCATTCTCGAACAATTTTTTTATGCAAAATTGGTATCAGAAAGAACGAAGGGAAGAGGAGCTAGTATGAATGTGTATTTTATGTAGTGACCAATACGGAGGCTATATTATATATATATATACTATATAATATATATAATATATATATATATATATATACGTTGCTAAGTTATTACCTATACGTGTTAAGTATCAGTTTTTCGTCAGTGAGGGTATAGGTTTATAAATGACCTCAACTCCCCGTATATTGAATTACGGTTTATATAATTTCATAAGTCTCGACTTACCCTTTTTTAGGATATTCAATTCGTCAGCGCTTTTATTTTGCAATTAAGAATTCGAAACTTTTATCGGAGACGTAGAATAGTAATCACGGTTTGATGGTAGAGGTATAGCTCTTGTATTCGTATATGTAAGCATAACAACAGCATATCGTGTAACATAACTTAATTACATGACATAACATACCATCAAATCTATAACGACATAGTATGTTTCTATTTAGCCAGTTTTAACCCTTACATTGAGATAGTAAATGATGATGAGTCCATATTAAAATAATTTAGGGTTTTCTTATTGACTGGAAATGGAGTGAGCATGTATATACCGAAGAATAATATGATATATATTATACTGCACTCAAGCTAATAGAATACGCATTATTGTATTTTTATTTGTAATAATGAGGGGTTTTTTTAAAGAGCTTTATTAGTTTTTAATGTGACGTCCTATGAAGCTCTGATATATTCTGAATAAATGACTATAAAGATGATCTTGGTAGGTAATAGA
This sequence comes from Trachelipus rathkii, assembly GCA_015478945.1. Taxonomy (NCBI): domain Eukaryota; kingdom Metazoa; phylum Arthropoda; class Malacostraca; order Isopoda; family Trachelipodidae; genus Trachelipus; species Trachelipus rathkii. The sequence continues at coordinate 74,173 of JABUQX010129786.1, forward strand.
ATCCGAGGTAAGTGAGCGTACTAATTTTAATATATGACCTAATATTATAATTTTTTATAGTACCTGTTGAATGAGTCCATAATGTAGGGGGATGGGGTTATATATAGGTAAAAGGTTATACATTATATGTCATATAGGCCTGTTCTGTTTTTTACGCGATCACAGAAAAGTCGAAGTCCAGTGTTATGAATTATTTTTTTTTCCGCACTCTTCTGTGTCCTTTACGAGTATTGCTATCTATAGATGGGATCACCAATCAGAATGATATTGGAGTTAAACAGTCCAGGTAACGGACATTGTGAATTCGGAGAGAAGTGTACGGAGAAGTAATATGAAGTTTAATTAAATTTATAAATAAGAAATCCAGCAAGTTTTCATTTCCAGAATATGTGTATTTAAAGAAAATGAAAATGGTCAGTGCAAGCAACATACTGGGGATGGGGCGCTCGTGTACAGAAAAAACCCAAAGGATTGTGCAAATCCTTGCGATTTCAGTAGGGAAAGCAGACCTGTTTGTATAAGAGAGGACGGCAAGAATAGGCTATTTTAAAAATATGTAAAAGAGAAGATAAGAAAACAAAATAACAAACAAGCAGATCATATTTTTTTCATAAATTAAATATCTCAAAGTACGACACATACAGAAAAACCAATTACATATTTCTTGAACATTAATAACGCAAATGAACCAGAGGCTATACTCAAACCATATTGTAAAAAAAAAAAGTAAAGAGCAAGAATTGGTATGAATACGAAGAATATTAAAAATAATGTAAACATGATTGGAGGAGTGGTCTCTCGTGTACCGCCGAGACGGAGAAGGGCCATAGAGGCGCATGTGAGCGTCTTTTCCTCTACCTCCACAGGGTAGTTAGCCGGAGGGAGCGGGGGAATGAATCATGCCCACGGCGACTAAGTGACCAAAATACTCCAAGGAGACCGGGGTGGTTACTCGGACCGCATCCCGAGACCGGGGGAGGAATAGTAGTCACTGACCCTGTCGTCCTCCCCGGTAAGAACTCGAGAGAGCCCCGAGACTTTCTTGCCCCCATCTTTGCGGTTTACCCTTGTATTCCTTTAGTTAAAGCATTATTGCGTAAAGAAATAATCAGAAAAATACATAACATTTATGACGGACTCGCGTTAAATAACAGTATATAACTGGTCCAAAGATCTATTATACTCTGTTTTAATCATTGTGCCGCTCCCACAAGTCTGGTAGAATGCCGAAGTATCGTTATGGAAATCAGATCAGTTAATAGTGAGGAGAATAGATTAAAAAAAAAACAAAGAAAAATTCAAAACTTGACATTGTGTAAGATGCAGAAAAATGTGGTTCACTACGTATAATAGTTGCATACTAGTCCGAGTCAAGCAACATAAATGGATATGATCAGGTCATTTAGCCACAGGTCACAATAGGATATATAGGATATATAAATCTATGGATCAATTTATATATATATATATAGTATATATATATATAATATATATTATAGTATAATATATATATTATATATATATATATATATGGCTCATGTCGATAATCTGCCTCCGCAAACCAAGCCAATTTTATTTTTTTAATTCTACGTAATAGAATAAAGTGTTCAAAGCTCTTTGTTGTTGCTGCTGTTTTTTTTTGTTTTTTTTTTTAACAAACGCATAGTGTAAAATGAATCTTATAATATAAAAATAAAGTTAAATTATTTATACGTTAAGCAAAGGTTTATGTTAGATTTAGTTAGTTTACATTAGAATCTTAAACTATAATACCGTTATATGAGGAGAAAAAGCATATTGAGTGTTAGTTTAGATAGATTTGAACTTTTTTTTGGTTTTGAGGTTTTACACTCCCACCTGTGTTATAAAGTTGATGAAGCTGCGTAATAGTAAAAGTTTCAATATTGAATTTACACATTTTTCACTTCAATTTTTATGAAATGTGTTCGAATTCATAAATCGATATGTATGCATGGAGGTGGAGGCAGATAATCGACATGATCCAGTTTAATATATATATATATATATATATATATATATATGTGTGTAGGCATTAGTTCTCTTCCATGTATTTCTCCTTTATTTTTACTTGTAAT
>JABUQX010129787.1:0-5000 GCA_015478945.1 Trachelipus rathkii
CAGTACTTCGTTCAGCTCGGAAGGTGGTGTTTAACCGTTTCGCATTTATCATTGAAACGCTTTCGCGTTTTCGTGCGCCACTGATGACGTCTAGTTGTTTTATGGGTATTGCGTGTAGCAGAACAACTGTATCAAGCAGAAATCGAGAGGAGATTGCCCACCTCATTTTTTATGTGCATTTCACAGAAGCCATAAAAAACTATATCATTCGACATTCATGTTTCGTATTGCACGAGCGCAGACACCAACGTGCGTAACATATCCCATTATCTTTAATGAATCAAATAAGCGACATATTCTTACGAAATATAACATCACGGTGATACACAAACTGCTATTAACTCGTGGGACTACACCCTATATATATATATATATATATATATATATATATATATATATATATATAAATATATATATATATATATATGCTGCTATATATATATATACTATACTATATTATATACTTAAATGAGTCAAAGGAGATTTTTACTCTCCATCAGCGGGATTCGAAACACTGGACTCCGCGTCGCTGAGTTAACAGAAACCGGTCGCCTTATCCACTAGGTCATCCACGTTCCCATAAAAAGAACATTTCAAGCGTAGCTTTTAAAGCTCCCGGTTTTCTCATCCCATAATTGCTGAGTACTCAAAGGCCAGCCCCCAAATATATGATTCGACTGCCATCGGTGTGGACGCGGTGGAAGGGAGGCAAAAAAGAGAAGCAGCAGCAGTAAGACTGCAGAAGAGTGTTGGAAATCTGAAAGGAATATATATTGGAGAGAGGATTGTAAATCTGAGAAGATTACTAAAGAAGAACTTTGGGAATTTTTAAGAGAGTAACTTTAGGGTTTGAAGTTTCATATGTAGTAAAAGAAGAAAAAAAAATTTATATTAACGATTCAAATTTTCAAAAGGTCTAAATATTTATTTTTAAATTATTTTCATATAAAATCAAATATGGAGGAGCAACATTTCTTTCGAAAACATTTCTCTAACTAAGTATATGTGATGAGATACGTAATGTTTAAAAGAAAAAATATAAGTGAAAACAAATATTATGAAAAATTGAGAAGCTTCTTGCGTTCAGCGAGAAGTCACAGTCATGGAAGAAAAACTCACAATTCTCTTAGGTCTGATAGCAAGGGGCTGGCCACTTCTATCATTTGTTAATTTTTCATGAATGGTGATATGAGCGAAAAACTTATCAGCCACCAACACCACCCTGCGTATGGGGGATAACATGGTGCTGTAGTAAATAACAATATATAACCAACTTAATATATATATGCTGCTCCAGCCAGCGCATATAATATATATATAGCAACAACATATATATATATATATATATATATCAGGCGTTCAAAAGCATTTAAGTGCGCAATACCAAGAATAACGGGTCTCAAATAAATTGAAGGTAATTGCGATTCTTTACGATTGTTGAAAAATGTTGCGGAGTACAGCTAGCGGGATAACCTATATCGTACGGGTGAACCGCAATTCTGCAGTAGAGGACACCCAAAAAAATTGTGAATTTCTGCGGAATACTCTCAAAGCATTATAGTCCCTGAGTACACACGTTGGCCATCTTGTATCTCTGGCAGCAACACCGAAAAATCTGTATTTTTTGTTTTGCAAATAAGTAATAATTAACAAAAACTTAAAGGCTTAAATGCATGAATAAAAGCTGAAATCAGCAATTTATTCTTTTCCTTTTATACAAATTTTCTTAAACTTAAGTTATAATGAATATAATTTATGAAACATGTCGCCACCAAATTCCAGATAAAATGTATTGTACAGTAAACATAAATGATGAATAAAATAATATATTGTATTTTTGTATTTTGTATTTTAATAGTAAATAGTATTTTTATTAAAGTTTTGTAAATAAGTAATTAACAAAAACTTAAAGGCTTAAATGCATGAATAAAAGTTTGAAATCAACAATTTATTCTTTTTCTTTTATACAAATTTTCTTAAGCTTAAGTTATAATGAATATAATTTATGAAACGTGTCGCCACCAAATTTCAGATAGAATGTATTGTACAGTAAACATAAATGATGAATAAAATTATAACATTGGTACCCAACATCGAAAGTCTAAACAAAGTAAGTATATACTGTATATATATATATATGCTTTCTTCTATATATATATGCTATATATATACTCTCTTCTTTATATATATATATAACATATATAATTTTTCAAATTATTTTGAATATTTCCCCCAACGAGGAAGAACTTACTAGGGAAGTAATTATCCGGTTATCGGCCGGATACTGGACGGAGTCAAGCTTGGCGGTGGGCGGATGCAGTTAGTTGCCGGATATCCAGCTAATCCCATTTTGCACCGCTTTTTAGGGACCGATGGGGGATGAAGGGGGACGTTTCATACCCGGAGGGGATGGTCGAGCCCCCGCGACACCCAAAGACCAAAAACGGGGTTCAGAACCATCGAGGGTGATACCACCTAGAGGCTGAAGACCCCGACTCTGATCGGGGTGTAGTTTACCCATTGGGTATACCCAAAAAAACAATAAATCCCAAAAGGAGTACTTTTGGGACATTTATTCGCAACAATCTATTCGCACTCTATAAATCTCAAAACCATTTGGGACATTTGATTTAATATATATATATATATATATATATATAACTGCTATATATTATATATATATAACATATATATATATATATATATATACCAAATATATCATGTATCGATATAACAAAGTATCGATTTTTGATTTAATCGAACCCAACAAATATCGAAAATAAACTCAAAAAGTACTTTGCCGAAGAAGTAAAATTTTACCACTATATAACATATATATATATATATATATATATATATATATATATATATATATATATATATATATATATATATATATATATATATATATATATATATATATATATATATAGTAACATTTAATAGAAAAGACATGCCAACATTATTTGATGAGAATATTATAAAGTTGATCATCTTTCTAAAATATGGATATCTCAAAGAATCCCCTTTTTCTAAACTATTACCTTTATTTTTTTTAAAATCCAAGTGTGGGTTTTTGATTTTTTTTTTTTCAAATAAGCTATTATATTTAAGAAAGAAAAAAGAACTAGGGATAACCCAGTTATAATTCCTTTTATAACTCATTTTGTTTCAGGTGTATTATCATATCCTGTATGGTTTAAATCAGACATAAAACAAATATTCACTTTAGCCCAACCTCATGTTACTAATTATTCCTAATTATAAATAAGAAAAATTTATAGTAGCTACATCTTTTGGTCATAGTAGAGAAGAGGGATATCACCCCTGATTTTTATGAAAATCACAAGATATACTTTAAAATAATAATGAATAGTGAAAACCAAAATCCGCAATCTCTTTAGGAAAAAAAAACTTATAGCCTCTCAAATTTATTAAAAATCCCATAGGATTTTCTTATATATAAAAAAAAAAAAAAATTTTAAATCACAGGATATACTCTATAAAAATGTTAATGTAGTTTAAAAAAACGAAAAATAATTTAAGTCTTTAGGAAAAAAGTTACAGCCTCTCAAAGTTTAAGAAATTTTCCCATGAAACTGCGCAAAAAATTAAGTGGGCTCGTGCCAGTTTTTAGGCCATCTATTCAGGTTTATGATAAGATTTGTTAATTATACATAAATTTTATGTGTATACCAAACAAAACATCATAACCTGAACTCAGTACAATAATGAAGAAAAGATCTATGGGATTTGCCCAACAACTTTGAGAGGCTGCTTTTTTCCTAAAGAACGGCTCGGATTTTCGTTTTTACTATTGTTCTTATTTTTTGGTATATCCGGTATGTCTAGTATTGGTGACTCAGTTCGTACGCCAGTATATTAAATTATGAACATTTCATTTACAAAAATGTTTTAAATAAAATTATTTAAAATAATTTGTTGCAATTGGTTCCATTTATTTAATATTTTTATTAAAATATAATACTGACGCTCTGAAATCATAACAATTCGGCTTTTTCCGTTCGTGTAGGGATAATGAATCACTGTTGAAATGCGTTTCAGTTTATCGATACATCAGATCATCGATATTGACTTTATAATCGATTTTTCACTAATTTCGAGGAATCGATATTATAGACATGGTTTTCCTTTTCAGAAATGAAATAAAAAAATTGCAGACACAAACTTTCTTTGTGGAATAGGCCATTTCAAAAAACCTGAATTAATAAGTCACACAAATACGAAATATACACACAAACACACACACACAAATATATATATATATATATATATATATATATATATATATATATATATATAATATATATATAGTATAATATAATAACATATATATATATATAACTATATAATAATATATACTCTTTATATATATATATATAATAATAATATATATATATATATTTATATAGCACAACAACAACCTTATGTCACAGCCCAGTAGCGGGGCTAACCTTATATATATAGCATGGCAGCAACTGCTGCTCTTGCTGCTGCTCTGCTGTACTGCTGCTTGCTGCTATACTGCTGCTGCTTATATATAACAACTTAACATAACCTTATATAACTTATATATATATATATATATATATCACGGCAATGAGAGGGCTCGCCGACGGGGAACAGATGGGGGACGTTTTCCATACCGGGAAGGCGGAGGAACCAACGACACCCAAATAAGAAGCGGGGTTCCGGGGGCACCTCGGAGAGGGATTTACTGCTCGTTCCCAGCCCTCGGGGACGGTCTGCTTAGGGCACCCATTAGTTTTTTTAGTGTTTTGGGTACCCCAAGGGTAGACCCTGTCAGTCTCGAGAGCAAAATTCCCCCTCAGGGATCTCCGCTGTGTGGGCAAAATGCCTCACTTCATAAGCTGAGGCTCGTGTCTTATATATAGGCTTAATTCAATTTTTCGTCTGAGTGAAAAATTATTCTAAGTCCAGTGCGGGTATTTTGAAGGGTATTTTTGTTTGGGGGTATT